>JNBS01000316.1:48753-62292 GCA_002081575.1 Thraustotheca clavata | reverse complement strand
ATTGCAACTTTCCTTCTGCCTTAAGCTTGGCTTCCCACTGAATTCGATCCTTTAATCGAGCATCTCGTGCATCCATAGCACGGTCCCAGTCATCACGCAAGATAAGTTTCTTTTGAGTCCCACGAGCATACCAACGGTTAATGCCACCCAGAGCTAAACCTGACACGGTGAACATACCAGCAATGATCGCGAGGCCGGGAATCACTTGGTACGGCATGCTGACGAGATTTCCAGACCACGAATATGACACCACAATGTGGTTCAGTCAATACCTTTTTTAAATATTTCTTATTTTTATTGTATTTCTTTATTATTTTTTTTCATCTTTTGATACGATTATTAGCAAAAATGCTTTTTAATTACATCATATTTTTACTCTATTTTATACTATAATGTCAAATTTATTGCAATATACGTAATATGATTGGATAAAAATTAGACATTTTTCATTTGCTATTAATAATGAAGTAGTAAAATATGATTGGATATATACTCTTCTTTAATCACCAATCAATTAAAAGATTGGTGACTTGATACTTTTTCAAGTTGACAGTAAAATGATAATTTGTTATCCTATTGGTATTAGGATGACAGTTTAATCGCATGTGTATAAAATGTCGATTTGAGACTTGAGATATTGAAAATCAACGAGACATTCTCCCACTGCATGCCAACGATTCAAATAGGATAGTTCAGAACGATACGACTCGAGAGTTTCAATGGCTTTAATCATGCAATTGAACTTGTTTGGAAGTTTGCTAGGAGCTTCCAATACATGATCACAATTAATTTGTAATTCAGAGAGGATAATGTTGATACCGGGCTTTTGAAGACTGAATTCTTGACATAAAAGAAGCAAATGACAGAGTTCACTTGCTAAATGATAATAATTCGCAGATACCATGGTGGCATGCACGCGATTGATGTAGGCTTCCAATTTAAGCTCAAGCAAGACATTGTGCGCTGACCATGTTGATGGTGTGAATTCTTTTAATAACGCAATTACTCGTGGCAGGTAAACCAAAGAATCCACGACTGAATGTGGTTTGTTTTGCATAAGTTCTATTGTTTTACTCAATTCATCAGGAAAAGCGGTATGGTGTAAATATGTCACACGGGATCCGTCTTTGATATCGTTTAAAAGAGCAACTCCTTCGAAAGCAACTTCACGAAATATTTCGTCTTCGAACTCATCAGATTCAAACCCACACATAGTAAACTCTTTGCAATTTTCTCTTTCGATTGAGTCTTCCACTGTCAGTGTTGACGGAGTACTAGAGTTTTCAGACAACGAAGATTTGATTACTATTGGAATATTTTCTTGCTCGTTTGAGCACACTTTGATAATCTTGGATATAAACTTTACAATTCCAATAGTAACAGGAACCAAAGAGCTTGCGAGCAGTACCGACAGCATTAAAAATCTTGAAATGGCTAGGGGAAAAAAGAAACTCAAATAATGTCGTTGAGGACACCATATCACATTCAAATTCCACACTAACAAGACCTTCAATAACTCAAGGGTCAACTACATATGAAGACTCAATGAAAGCCTTGGGCACAAAGAAATTAGTTCAAAAAGATACAATATTACTCAAGAGCTTAAGAAAAATAAGACCCGCACTATTGAATCATTGACAGGATTAATTAAATCTATCAGCCACGATGACGTATTTTGACACGAAAGAGAAAGGAAATAGTGCTATACAGTATTTTCTATTCTGCAGTACATGCATGATTTAGAATATGAGATGATTGTAAAATGCTTTTAGTTTGATTAGTTTTCGTTGTTGCCTCGAGCAGCCTCATCCATCACATCTTGTAGATTGAATAGTCTAGTATATCCCTTGAGCGCAGCCACAGTCCGATTTTCAAGCGACATTAACTGCTTTCGATTTAAACCATATTCCACCATAGCTTTTCTGTAAGGTATCTCGAGATACTTGGGTTTTTTGTAGCAATCTCGACACACCTTCACCCCAAAGTTTCTGTTTTTGCTACGAATAGCTGCTACTTCTTTGAATTTATATTCATGGCATTCTTGACATGAGTGTTTTTCTACAAGCTCAAGCAACAGCACTCGTCTAGGTGTTCGAGGCTTGAATGTTGCTGCTTGTACCTTTACTAATCTTTGAATCATTTCATTCCAAATGAAATTCTCGATATTGCGTTGCATGCATTTAGATACGATGGAAAGGTGTAACAAATCCACAGGTGCAATAAATGAAGTTAAATGCAAAAGTAATGGTGAAGTTAGCTCTTCAATAGCTGACGATACCATCATTACTTGAGCATTGCAATTGTCATTAATAGTTTTAACTTTTTTGTGTTTGGTCGTTTTTGATGTTTTCTTTATAGAACGCAATGGCTGCTGGATCGAATTAGTTTCCGCTGTTGTTTTCATCACAGTGTTGATGTAAATCAAACAATGAATCAACGTGACGACAACAAATTGTCATCATTCATTGTATGATGTTGATCATTAAAGTAGTGTATACAATGTCCAAGTGAAAGAAATAGTGGTAATTTGTTCAAAAACTCAAGTCAATCCATTCCCGCCAAAAGTATCTTGTACTGTAAATATCACAAATACAACATCAAAATCGTCATGAACGTAAAAAATACAATTACAATTACAATATTCATGACTCCAGATATCACAAGTAATAATTAACTTGATGAGATATAATGCCATCATGAAAAATTGTTCATGGCTTGATCTAAATTGTTCGTAAATGGCTCACCACCAGTGACTTTAAACAGTTTCTACTACTTTAAATCCAATATTGTTCGTAACAATTATGCCTACCTCATGCGTCCATTGCCACAGCAACAATGTTATTACCTTGAAGCAAAGAAATTTGTTGTTGTGTGGAGCATGTGAACATGTTTGTAGCCCCAAAGATCCATCAATTCAATTAAGTATGGCGCTGTATGATCGTCCAAATCTTCATATTTTTCTATCATGTAAAAGCTTTTCAATTAAATAGCACTCACCTATTTCTACTAGATGGGCATGATCGGTACCAAGCGCTGGCAATGCGGTTGAAAGACCAATGTATTACTACAACTAGCTGTTTGTGTCTTATACATATCTAGTGCAAGCCCGAGGGCACTTGGTTTGGGTGGATGCTGAAAAGCTAACTCCTGGTATCATAATCTCTTATATTCCTGTCCTGACCGAACTACAAGGCTGCGACTGGGAGGAAGGCATTGCAAGTGGTTTAACATGGGCAAAAGAAGCCCAGGAAAATGGTCGAGTTTTATTACTGATGACTCCCCATGCTTTACGACGTCCTGATGGTTATTGCCTTAACGAAATAGCACGAGGTATTATCGCACAAAATTTATATTGGTTCAAAGTATTTAGCTACACAACTCAAACTCCATATTTTTCCTACTCTTGTTTGTGAAAGTGAACCACCACCAGCTATCAGCATGTTGCCTTACTTTGATCTTCAAGATTGTGTGCCATCGCTAGAGTTAGCCCAATCACTTGACCAAAAGAGCAAAGAATGGCAAGCTGCCATGACTTCTCATTTGAACTCGCCTCATTTTCTGGCAAAATCACTCAAGCTTTTTGCAATGCTTGAAATGGTTATAAAGTCTCCTATTTCAAAGTGCTGATATCGATCTAGTGTGAAAGCATAACAAACAATATGGTGACGCTTGTAGCTGGAGTTGAAAACCTCAATTTGTTTGAAAATCCACAAGTTCAACAACTTGGTCGAATGCCAACTTACAGAAAAGTGTTATCACCAAAACATATCAAGGAGAACCCATTTACAGACTCTAAACGCCGAGAATCTGGACATGGGATTCCTATAATGCCAGCCGAAGAAAACCGAGATGCCTCACTAGCTACATCTATTCGGTAGTCATGTATAATTGTCAATTCGCTCATTAAACTATAGATATGTATTTGTCTTTGACGCTACCAGTGCTCCATTAGCCATGAAGTTGCACGCTGATTTAACAACTAAAGGTACTTACTACAACAATATAGTAATTTTCACTCTAAACAGGTTTTTTAATCCACTCACATTGTGTACCTTCACCATTGCTTCCTCATGCCCGTCGAGATGCCATCTCGTGGGCTGAATCTGGGAAGATGATTTTGTTTTTAACACCACAAAGTGTTGGGCGTCCCCATGGTACAATATTGTTTGAATATTAAGAATTATGTCTTTAGGTGTTTGTTTAAATGATATTTCAGCAGCTATGTCATCAAACGTTGGCTTTGTTCCACTTATGATTCGTCAATGTGAAATCCCACTAAGTATTTGTCGTATTCAATGGCTTGATCTATCAGATTGTCTTATTGATTCCACCGATGGACATATTGTTAATGATGCTAAATATCCACATAAAATAGAGCAATTAATTACAGCCCTTAATGGTAAACTTGATCACGATGGCCTACAAGCACGATTGTTTAGCCTATTTGCACCATTTTCATTTCAAACTCAAGTACTCGTTATGCTTATATATTTTTTTATTTGTTGGGTAGATTAGTAAATATACTCAAGGATTTGCTGGGCGCGAATGGGTCCTTAAGGAACTAGAAGAATGGAAATACACTCAAGATCAAGTTTTTTGGATCACTGGTAAAATTATATCTTACTGATCAAATTACTTATTGATATGTTTAAGGGCAAATTGGTTCAGGAAAAAGTGCTTTAGCTGCCTTTATTATTCAAAATCACCCTGAAATCCGTGCATTTCACTTAGTGTGTAAAGAGGATGAACAAACGCAAAGTCATCGTCGATGCGTGCTCAGCTTGGCGTATCAACTCACAACCCAACTACCAGAATATGCATCCTTTCTTCAGTACTTGATCGTGTAATTATTCATTCAAACTTTGTGATAGACAAGGTGATCCTTTAGAAGAAGTAGTCCCAGTGTCTACTGTCGCTGAACTAGTCGATATTTTGCTTATTAAACCACTTAGTGCAATTGCTCAACCAGCTACAACTCCTTTGGTAAAAAACTATTTTTAAGATATACAATTAACATTCATTAGGTTATTTTAGTAGATGGATTAGATTCACTAGAAGACACTCAAGAACTACAAAATTGTTTGGTATCGACCCTGCCATTGCTTTGGCAAAAATTACCATTTTGGGTCCGATTGATTTTAACAAGTCGTGAAGACCCAGTGGTGATGCGAAAGCTTCAGGGGTACTTTAGAAGTGTTATTGACTATGTTTTCATTCAAATAATAGATGCACACCTCAGGTTTCATTGGACAAATGCAATGAAAGTACAAAACAAGATATTATTTCTTATCTTCAAAAAGCCTTATTGCCTTACATACCTAGTGTATACAATTATCTTTATTTATTTTCATTTACATTCTAATAGTCTGCAAATGGTGTAGTGCCATTGAATACACTTCAATTTATCGCTTGTCGAGCTGAAGGTTTCCATGTAATGATGAATGAGTCTTTTAATCAATTGATGATAGGGCTTTTTCTATACGCAAGTCATATTGTTAATGCTATCGCACAGCATCGTCTGACACTAGATCATTTGGAAAGCTTTCCCACTGGAATGGGAGGCTTTTTGCGTCAATTTTTTGAAAGTCAATTTTCTGGTGAACACTTTAAAGTTGGTTTTACCATATCACTAAATACTCATGAATATTACTAGGAAAAAATACGTCCACTTCTTGAAGTGCTTTGTGCAGCTTATGAACCATTAAACTTGCACATACTTTGCTCCATTATGCAATGGGATGTAAAGACCTACCTACTATTGCAATGGACTTATGAGTTACTTAGTTATACATGCAACATGAGATGCTTGGTAGCTTTAAATCCTTGCTTTATGTCACCGACTCGAATATGTTAAAGCCATTTCATACTTCAGTATTAGAATGGCTTCAAGATTCTAATGCTGCAGGTCCATTTTATGCTCGAGTGGAGTACATTTTACTATTAAATATTTTGATTTACGTTATTATAGACATGGCCATGAACGTATTGGTTTATGGGCATGGAAAGAGTATAGCACTGTGTTGCGTGCAACTACAGACGTATCCAATATCAAGTATACGAAAGGCTTGAAATGTTACTCAATTTAATGTAGCTTTGAGTTGGAACCTACTGGTGTCGATGCTCAAGTATTAAGTGAACGACAACGCCCGATTTACATTATACGTCATGCTTTGAACCACCTTCGAGTAATACTTTTCAGTGATGATGATAAAAAGTTGTGTATTAGGAAGCCAATACTGAAGAAAGCATTCGTTGCATGCAAAACTTTTCATCCGATGAAAAGTTTCAATTAGCTCGTCGACTTATCACATTACGACAATCCGGGCTCGAAAGGTATTGTCTTATGATATTCCATTAGTTGCTTACTGTATAAGTTTTTTTCATGGTGATATGGATCGAGGTGCAGCACAAAGTGTTTTGATGAAGGTATATTTCATCATACTATAAATTTAATGAAATATATAGGCTGGTACACCTGGAGCCTTTTTAATCCGATACAGTGCAAACCAAAAGAGTTATTGTGCTTCTTTTATTGACAAGATTGTCGATGGTACTCCCCAAATCAAACACAATGTGATTTATCATCTTGAATCTGTATTCACATACTTAAAGCATAATGTAATACTCTTTAGGGTGCCTACTCAGCTGTACAACCAAAAGATGTTCAACCAACAACTCCAATTTATCCTGATTTACTCAGCTTTGTCGAAGCTTATCAACGCAAAGGTGTTTTAAAATCTGCTATTCCCAAGAACTCAAGTTAAACATTTTCATTGTCATTTTCCATTCATATTCAAATTGATCAACTAAAAATGTATCAAGTCAACAATACAACAATAAACACTAAATAGAGTACACTGAAATTTGTGTTAATAAAACTAATACAAGACTCATTAAATAATGTAATGATGAAATTAGAGTTAGTTTCAACGTTATAAAATTTCCACCAATCAAAATATTTAATGAAAATAATAAATAAAAAAGAGAATCTTTTAATGTCTACTTACTTTTTGTATCGAAATAGTTGAAAACAATTAAAATGCCAGTATTGACTCCGGAAGGCATAAGACCGGCAATGGACGAACGCGGGAGTGAATTGCTTAAGCCGACAACGTTAACATTAGATCTTCTGTGTGTGGAAGAGCCCAAAGCAAAGCGTTTAAAGCCATCGCCATCTACTTCTCGTAATGCACCAAAGAAAGGTGTGTGCATCGACTAGCTTCAAGTGTTGATTCAAATATGATGTAGTTCAATGCTTGGATTCAGAGCACATGCGGCAAAAGACTGCAAAATGTGCAGTTTGTGCAATTTGCCGCTTTTGTCCAGCAGGAAGCGATGAATGTGTGAACAATCATCGTATTTTGCGTCCTATGGTTCAACGTAATCGTCCTCCAAGAGCTAAAGGTAACCCAATTTTGATGAAATATGACGATTCATTTCTTATAGTGTACTTGTGTGACAATGAAGAACACCAGCAAAAGAAAACACATCGTGGCAAATGCGAACGCTGTTTAAAATGTAAATGGTGTCCTCCCATTTGGGAAGATTGTAAAGAGTTTCATGTTGATCCTGACACTTGTACGACACCCAAGTCAAGTACGAATGGATATTTCTTGAAATGTTAAGGACAATATTCTAGTTGAACGACAAGAGAAGACTGCACGACTTGAATCATTGCTATCCATTCTTGGTATTGACGAACACAAAGCAATTATTGTCAGAACAAAAGATCTCCAAGGACCTACGATCAAACGAAGACAAGCAAGCGAGTTAATCCAAGAAATTGTTCAACTTATAGCGGAACTCGTAGTAGAAAAGTCCGACGATGCTGCTACAATGGCGCTCTTGATGGAGGATTTAAAGCAAGAGCTTCAAACGCATCCGATTCCTGCCTTCAATTCCGAGTATCTTGCCTACGATGCTTTAGAGAATCAAGAATCAGTACCAACAAATGGTCCAAAGGATTTCGTAATTTGATTTCATGTGATAAATGTGTCGTGCATCCTAATATTAATTTTGCTCTCCAAACAACTAGCTAAGAGACAATTTAGTCTAATACACAATTTTCACTGTTACAATTGGCGAAACATGACATTAAATAGATTTCATGCATTTGGATACTTAATGCAAATGAGAATTAAAACATGTGTATTTTATTACATTCAGTTGCAAATTTACCATTGAAATGGAAGAACCACTTGATGGAAAGGAGTACTTTGACGATGCATCGGCACCATCTTCGTACGTAGAAGCATTAGAATTGGAAGAAGATGAGCTTAATAAGCCCATCCATGGGCACATTACCGATACAGAACAAAGTTCGCGACGAAAATCCAAAAAAAACAAGATACAAGAGCGAGAAGGTATCTACATTAAAAAAGGTAGGTTTATTCCTGCAAAATGATCTCTTCTTACGTGCTTTAGTTAAATGCGTAGATGCAGAACATGTTCGACAAAAGACTGCCAAGTGTGATGTCTGTGGAATCTGTCGTTTTTGTCCTCCAGGCACTGAACAGTGTGGATCAAACCATCGAATTCTACGTCCAATGTTAAAGAAGGCTCGTGCTCCAAGAGCTAAAGGTAGAGATCCAACAGCTTCTTAATGCTAGACACGCTTGTAGTGCTGCTATGTGACAACCCAGAGCATCACATGAAAAAGACACATCGAGGCAAATGTGTTCGATGCTTAAAATGCAAATGGTGTCCTCCGATCATCGATGAATGCAAAGAATTTCACGTTGATCCAGAGACTTCTAATACACCTGCAAAAGGTAGAAAATATTGCATTAAGAAATCATTCATTTGGTATAGTGGAACAAACAGTCAAATTAGAGTCAATTTTATCAATTTTGGATATTCCTAAAGGCAAATTAGTTCAAGTTAAACCAAGAGATATGAAGGCAGCTACAAACAAGAGAAAATTGGCTTGTGAACTCATGACTCAAGTGGTTCATTCTGTCACACAATTGATTGTTGAGCCATGCAAAAAAAGACCGGATTTAACTCCTGAAGGCCTACAAGTACTTATTGATGATGTCTGTACTGGGCTTCATGATCGATCAACGATTGAATCTGATGATAATAGTACGCTCAGCAGCAATGGACCAGGTTCACCACAAGTGATGACAATGATTCTATAGATCAAGTTTTGACAACTAACGAAGGTTGATTAATAACTTTATTCATTGTAAATGATATGCACAGCTTCTTGAGGAATTAACTTGTCTTTGCAATTGTAGACGAATGCAGTAATCAGTGATGCAAGCAGTGGCATTCATGATGTTTGCTTAAGGATTTGAATTCGTACCACAATCCAACTGCAAATCTGACTGAAATTCTGTCTCAATCCATAATGTTATCCAACTCAAACGTCCACGATCAGTGCTACTCTGACTGTTTAATGGGGAATCGATGGGTGCTTTCTTATTTATAAATTGCCTGAGATGGGAGCAGCTCGACTTGTTACATTGTCAAGTATGTTTTGGCTACAAAGTCTAGCTGTGGTTTTACACTTTGATCAACCAAATTTCAATGGCAATTCGAGCTTAAATATCTCCCACCTTGCAACGATTCAATCCTTTACAATGGAAGCAACTGAAAACTTAATCACGTACGATACAAAAGGAAATCGAGCTTTTTGGTACCACTCAACTTCTTATACAGCCAAATGGGCTAATCGAATCGACCACGTTGAGGTTATATCAGTGCCATCAATTGCTCCAACTGTAGGAACACAATGGAAATTCCTTGCTACAAAAGATTATTATATGATGGTTCGCTACTCGACAACAGCTTTAAATGAACCAGAATGTTATTCTCAAGATGGTGTTAATTGTGTTGTGCGAAATCATGTTTATGAACTCTTACCCTTTCAGAATACACCAAGTTTCCCAGCTACCTGTGGTGCTTCAATGATTATGTATTGGAACTCAACAGCTCCATGGTGTACCAGTGCAAAAAAAGCTCTCAATAGCTGTACTACTGAAAATACGATCGATACCTCTGTATTTTGGACTTGTACACCAAATTTAACTGCAACTCATGATGTCTGTGAAAGCTGCATTACTTCGGCTAATTCGTCGGATTGCACGATATTCCCTTCAGTTGAATCATGTCAAGATGCAATAAACGCAATGTTTTTACCAACTCTTGGTATGGCACAAAGCTGCAACTTACTGGCAATTGATCTTCATGGAAACAATGGTGTATGCATGAGCAATTTTCTTGCAACTTCATCTCCTAATTCATCTTTTCAGTCTCAGCCATCCACAAATGATTCAGTATTAGGTAAGCTTTCAGTGCTTCGTTCATGAAAAGTGTTTAATATCGATGTAGATCGTGTCATTTACGCTTCTGCTGCTTGTGGATGCACCATTATTATAGCTTCCGTTTGGTATTTTGTTCGCACAAGGTCATATCGACAAAGAGAGATAGCTATTGAGGATACGATGTGCTCAAGCTGTGCAATCGACGACAATGGTTCTAGCATCTACGTGCGCCACTATTAACTTATACAATTTTGATTTATCGAGTAAAGAAATTGCGATATCTTTCAATTAAGTCAATTTCATTTAAGTGAAGCTGCACTTCTGAAGTTTACAGCTAAACACCTTTGTATTAGTTTCAGTGGACATTGGCTAGGATCCGTGGCACCAACAACTTCATTATCCTTGACACATTAAAAAGCTTAAGTTTTAAGAATCGCAATTGAGTTCATAAATTCTTTTGTGTTCATTATTCATTCTCTTGTCAATATTATCACATCATAAAGCCTGAATCAACAACAAAAAACTAAAATGTTGTATACCCTGCTATCGAGGTGGCACGAGTGCGAGAGGATAATGAATTCCTGAATGGCTCAATCAAGTACTCCTTTGTATTAAACATTTCCCAAAGCAATTCTTAGCAAAGTTCCATACAGTAATGCAATTAATAATGAATTGGATTTCTCTTCTTCATCATTGCTGAGGTCTAGGCGTGCATGCAATGGACAATCAATTTGTGCATCAATTTGTTCTGAGCTGTTCATAGCTTGACTTTCAATGATCATTGTTGTTAGGTAGGCAGTTCGCAAATTTACAAGTATCGTCGATGCATTGTTTGCTTTACTTCTCTTTCCCAATATCGCCACACAGTGCTTGTAGAAATAATATTCGTACTCATGAATGACACCATGCTTCGTAGATACTTTGATCGCATGTTGTTATAAGATGACATATCAACTGCAAAAGTGTGCAGGCGGTTCAATTCTGGGGCATGATCAGAATCCACTAAGAGTTCATAGCCTTCGTATTGCAGACTTGGAGCTGCATTCATAAAATCAATCAAAAACCACTCCGTAATGTTTCCTTTGTGCTTGATAACTTGATATCTCGGTGCATCCATTTTGCTAAATGAAGTTGTTTTAATACTCCGACTATACAAATCAAGGCATCAAATAATTCACCAAATTTACGAGGTTTTCTTTCTTCTCCACGCGGTGTAAATACAAGCGTTGACTTAGCCTTGCAAGTTGTTACCAATAGATGTGTAGACATTATATTCTAGCTGACAATTACTTTATACACTCGGTAGAGATGTTTTACCATGAGATCAAACTTCTCTGGGTTTTCAATGATCTTGGCAACACTGTATTGGTCTAGTTGAATAGTTCCAATACTGCGTCTTAGAAATACCACCGATGTTGATGTACATGCAGCAAGTGATTCCAAAAGTAAAGAGATTTTTTGCAATGCAAGAAATAGCTGCAATCGATGCTAGCAAAGTACTTCTAGTTACTCCATCAGCCAGGTGAATAGCATACAAATTGGTTCGGGACCCAGTGGCAGTATATCCAAAAATGTAAGGAGTATCACCAAAGACCAGTTTGTTCGTCAATTCTTCTATTCATCCCTTCTCAAGCCTGCTTTTCTTCGCCACGAAATATGCACACGCAGTTTATTGAAAACAAATAGTCCGGACGAGACGAACCAGAAGTACTCGCATACTGGCTCGTGTCTTGACAGCAAAACATAAGAGGGTGTCGTCCCAAATGCAAATAAAGCTAGCTTCAGAAATACCTGGTTGCACTGGCTCAACAATTGTGCAAATTACATTGTCCAGAAACTTTTGGCAATGTCTGATGTCATCAGTAGTAAACAACTTGCCCATTAAATTGTATGACAACAACCCCATTTTTACCAGCCAAGCCTTATAATATGATGAATGAATTGCTATTTTTACTGGAAGTTCGCCTTTTATAAATGTTGAAAGCTCACTGATTCCAGGTAGTTGATCCGTTGTAAACTTGTTCTGGTTAAAGTTTTCCAACCAAATCGAAGTCCATAATTGCAGGTCTCCTGCAATTGAAAGTGAATACAATTGATTCCAAGATCAAATTTTGAACCAAACAATGTTGAATCTTGCAAATTCCAGCTACATTTTCGTGTATATTTACGTTCAACAGTAGAGCTAGAAAATGATTCTAGTTCATCCATTGAAAGCCGCGATTTCTTCTTTCTTGATAAGATAAATAATTCCTGCCATGTTAAATTGTTTTTTGCCAATTTCATTTTTAAGATCTAGTACGAAATCCTTTGCCACTACTCCGCAATACAAACGCTAATACATCGCCAATCAATGCATCGTAAAGAGGTTTGAATGGTTTTGGCTTTCTTGTATGAATGAAAAAGCTAATATCTTTAAAAAACTTTCTGCAGTGCGTTGCGTGATTTCTTTCAAAGTTTTTTAAAAGATGTTCACTTGAAGCTTCACCCATTTCTTCAAGCCACCACCACTTTCAATTTCACTGGAAGTTCACTTTGGATAAATGATTTCAACTCGGATACTGGAGGAAGCTGTTCTGGTGTCAGCATTTGATTATGGAACTCCTCAAACCATTCAGTAGTCCACACTTCATAAGGTAAGTCATGAATGCAATCAACTGGAAGTTGAACAAGAATGTGAATATAACCGGGTTCAAGTTGAAAATCTGCACCAAGTACATCAGGGCTATTGAGCTTCATGGTGGTATTTAAAAGCTTAAACTCAGGACCATTTCCAGTATCTAAAAGGATATCACATTTTTCATCATCTTTTAACCATTGACCATTGTGTTTTGCCGAGTACAGAGATATAGTATTTACATCAAAGTGCAGGTAATGATTCTTGTCTTTTTAAAGATTTCATTTTTTAAAGCCCCGTACATCGGCTTCGATATCAATTTCAACGAAATAAACGGATTTCAATGTAAATTTAAGTTGTGTTATTCTGTTGCTGGCAACTTTTGATACCAACAATTAATGATGTAAGTCAAATTATAAATATTATACTCACCTTCTTTCTTTGGGTTTTGAGTATTCAATACTTGGAAGCAAATACGTCAACAGCATATTTAATTTCAATGATGGGAGGAATGTTTGACCGAGTTATCAACTTTGTTTTATGCACCATTTCAATGCGCGTATTCGATGGCATATTTCGCTCTCTTTCATAATACAAACGTTGACAAGTTATATTCACTTGCTCAAAGTTTTACCACCACTTTCCTTGTATTGCATG
>JNBS01000316.1:0-47609 GCA_002081575.1 Thraustotheca clavata | reverse complement strand
GCTGTGTTGGAATATTCTTTCGTAGCAATGCAATTGCCTCTTGTGTCACTTTGGAAATGTTTGTTCGATGGAATACTTTTTTTCTTGTATGCCTTGGCCTTTTTCATTCGTATCAAAGTACTTGAGTTTTTGGGCGAGCCGTACGTTGAAATTGAAGAGTAATTCGCTCATGTGATTACGCCAATGTGGCTGAATGTGACGTACTTTTATATGACTAACTTTAGTGTGCAATTTATTCTCAAGATATTTGGAAGAAGCAAAGCAGTGTAGTTTGATTCATATATTAATTTGCTACAGCTTCCTACCTTCTAGTTTATGGATGCTTGGAATTGTACGTGCCTACGTTTAATGAATTAAGTCAAATGGCAAATATTACGTTATGCTTCTTTCTTTGGATTCTTGGCATTCAGTACTTGGAAGTAAATGGGACGGCTGGGTATTTGATTCCAATGATAAGAGGAATGGTTGATGAAGTTTATCAGCTTTATCATATTTTATGCTCCATTTCAAGTGGTTTACACTATTGCCTATTTCGTGTTGTTTAGAAACTCTGGTGAGGAGAATTATAGTACACTTTTTCACAGATTTACAACAACATTTTTTTATTTTACTTGGTCAATTTGGTTTGGAACCATTTGAATCTCTTAAATCTAAAACATCGTATGTCATAGGATACATTTTGCTTGCATCAAATTGTTTTATTGTTATTGTACTTGAATTGAATATTTTGGTGGCAATGATGACTAATTCCATTGATGAAAACAAAGCAAAACTAAACGCCAAGTACTTATTAGTTTTGCACGCTGCATAATGAGAAGTGAAAAAACTCAAGGATTAAAACCTCTACCGAGAGCACTTGACTTATAAGGAGGAATTGGGATTTGAAAATGATCTGATGAACGCATTGACAAAGTCGAAATGCGATTGCTGGCTATTGAAAACAATATTGCCAGACTAGATACACAATTGAAAGATATTTAAAGTAGAAAATGAAGTAGCATTTGGATTAATACTTATAAAATATTCCTCAACCAACACTTATGCCACAAATGAATACATTTTCTTACTACATCCAATTCACACCGTGCAATTTCAGCAGACCTTGCAATACATTGAATGAATGATATGAATTAGAATTCTTTATACAAACTAAAGAGCTTCCACTCATAGCTTTTTCTCTGTGTCTGAAGTTTTTATTTCTTACGTCTTATTATTTTGTCATCAATTATGTCTTCTAAAGTTTTAGAGAACAACCTTTGACGAGTAAATCATTCTTCTTCTACTTCTTTTATAGAATGCTAACGTTGTTAAAATTCTTCAGTGCTAAATGTCGTGTCACTTTGTAAACGTCAGAGTTCATTTCTACTCAACAACCGAGATGGAAGATAAATACCAGATTTGCGCCAGTCATCCTTCATGGGGTGGGCCACACGCTAGCGAAGACAAACAAAAGATATATTATCACTGGTTGCCAACTCAAATCAATCAAGAATCCCATCAAGACAAATCTGCTTTGGGAGACACGACTTTAGATAAATATGCTTACTTCGACATCTTAGTACATGCAACGCATGTGCAAGAAGCCATCAGTATTATTCAGGATAAAGGCATTTCCCCTCGACCTGTCAGCGATTCAAGTGTTGCCAATTATAATCTACAACTCTGGCCAAATTCTCCTACTTTGGGATTGGACGTCTACAAGTGCTTGAATGGAATTAAGGCTGTTTGGGTTGCACCACTTTGTTATAAAAGTGATTCTTGTGAAAGAAGTGATCCTTGTGAAAGATTTGGACCGATAGTATTTAATCTCTCAATCTGGGGATATGAGGGAATTATCCGCGGCCTCGGTGACTTTACATATTTCTGGATTGAAGTTATTGACTACCATAAGTCTCAATCGGCATCGCGTATTTTGGTTGTACCAAAGGAGATTGCTCATCGCTATGAAGATTTAAATGACTTGAAGTACAATCCAAGGAAACGAGGAGGCCCTTGGTACTGGGATGAAGAAAATAATAAACACTATGCTTTGAAAAGAACTCAAAGATTTAAAAAAAATGGCGACAACTCTCGTAACCACACACTCGAATTTGTGAGCGTGGAAGGGTTTTTATTGAATGATATTAAAGGCTGGTTTTCAATCAATCATTTCGATTGCAAAAAAGAGGGAGACCGTTGCTGCGAACATAAAAAAAAAATATCTAAGAGAAAAATTACTTTGGTAATGCAAGCACATTCATACGAAACAAGATTGCAATGTTGTAAAGTTTCTGTGAAAAAAGCTATGAAGTACTTTTTTAGAAAAGTCACAACAAACCAATCATTAGTGAGCTATAACAACGACACCCAAAAGCAACTATGGAAGGCAATTGTAGTTTGCTTTAAGGAACGTAATTTCCCAGCTGCGTTAACGATTGCAAGCATGCTTCCAAATGAGTTTTTGAAAGAGCAAATAGAGAATTGGTTCAAACCGGGCGAAGTTCAGTTTGAACGTCTTTGTCCTGACAGTGACGAAAGTTAAAGATGTATCCTGCCTCGAGTAACTCATTGAAATCCCAATCCAAGTGAAAACCATAAACTAAGAAATCCCAGTGAAATTACATGTTGAATTGATTCGACATTTTAACTAGTACACAGTACAGTGTAATTTACCAAAAAAACAATATTAATATCAACCCCAAACTTGAGACGAAGAAAAGGCAATATAAATCGTTTGGTTTAAAGCAGATCCATTGGAAGTTTGAAGGAAGTCTGATTGGAAAACTAATGGTATAAATTTCCCAATTTCACACTTCAAAATTTCTTTTGAGCTTTGCAAAATTTTCACAAGTTAAAATATATCCTTCTACAATACTTTTCATGTTATTCTTTATTGAATTTCATTAATGATAAATTGCAATTATTTTGTACTTAAACTACACTAGAAAGTGATCTGGTAGCATATTTTACTTCACCATCAAAACAAATCGTATTCATAAAAAATTCATTCGTAAAATACTGTAAATGAATAGTAAAATGGGTGCAATTAGACCTGGTACTGAATCCATTTCCACAGTTGCGTTTGTTTAGTGACTTGAACCAAAGGCCACTTACACGATGGACGCGGTTGCGATCGAAATTCCGACCGAGAAGACACCTCTCGTAACTCGTTCTCCTCGTCTAAATGGCTACAAAGCGTGTTCAAACGAAGCTCCAAAAGAACCCGAGGGATCCCCACAGCAAACCAAGATTGTCTTTCACGATGACGAAATGGTTGTGCTTGATGAAAAGACCGATGCCAATGCCTCTCTTCTTTTCCTCGACGCATGCCTCTCTGGCGATCTCTTTCAAGCTCAGCGTATCATCAATAGTATGCCAGACTCTACAGCTTTACGTGCTTTACTCACTGCAGTACACACTAAACACAACTTGACTGCACTCTGCCTTGCTGCATACTACGATCAGCCACTCGTGCTTAAACATTTACTCGATGTGATGGTGCTCCACAATATGCTTGAGCTAGTGGACAGCCCAACAGGCCCTGAACGCCATAATGCTACAGCACTTATGATGTGCAAGTCTGTTGCAAGTGCACAAGCTTTACTCGAAGCCCATGCTTCTCTTTTTGCCCAGAATTCAACAGGTTTGTGCTCTTTAATCATTCATAGCTGATTGTAAATAGGTATGACACCATTGCATTATGCTGCGAGCTCTGGTCATGCTGCAAATGTGAGTCTCTACTTGAGCCTTGGAGCTCGTATCAACGCTGTGGATCATCGAGGAGCCACTGCATTGCATTGGGCTGTCTATGAAGGTTTCCAATATGTAGCTATTCTGCTAGTTGGGCAAGGTGCAGATTTAAGCATTCAGGATTCGCAGGGACAAACACCATTAATGATTGCTGCAGCTCTGAATGATGCATATCTTGTCAAACAACTTGTCATCGATGGTACAATAATATTGTCCATGAACAAGATTGATTGACAACATAGGTGCACCTCTAAGTCCACAAGATCGTAAAGGTCGAACTGCATTAACAATTGCAAAACAAGCAAGCAATCGTGAAGCTATCAATGCTTTAAATGCTGGCAAAAATGACAGGTTGACCTATACAAAAAATAAAAAATGAATGAGAAATCGAGTAGGTGGATTTCATACATTTCTACCAACGGTGGCACCGTGGCATTCTTTTGGATATTCTTACTTTCAACAACGTTCCTTGGTCTTGTATTTAGTATTCCATCCATGCCAAATCCAGTGGTATCTTTCAACATTACACTTGTCTTGCTGCTTGCAACATGTGGGCTCTATTGTCGTGTTTGGCTTGCTAATCCAGGGTAATCCATCCACCTCTTTATCTTTAACATTTTCTTTAGATTTATTCCCAAGAGCCTTGAACCAGCCTATAAATTACTTGACAAAGAAGGTCCTGTAGTTCCTTGTCCGACTTGTGTGACTCTTAAACCAATTCGATCGAAACACTGTTCCACTTGTCAACGTTGTGTCGAACGCTTCGATCATCATTGCCCGTACAAATCTAAAGTAATCTTGGCTTGTTGTAATGGGTATTCTATCTAGGTGGATTAACAATTGTGTTGGCAAGCACAACCATCGTGGTTTTATCTCTTTCCTGGTCGCATTGAGTTGTTTATGTTGGTACATGGCAATATGTGCAGGCATGATTCTTCTTGGTGCTAACCCATTGGTAAAAGTTGGCAAAGTTGATCAACTAAAGCTTTTTTGTATAGATTCCAGAAGCACCAACGTTGGCAATGTGGCAAACTTATGAACCACTTTGGGTTACAACAATACGTTCAAATAACTCGGGGTACACTTTAGAATTAATCCAAGTGTACATGGTGATCTTAACCATGACGTTTGGTGTTCCTACAACAATATTGCTTGGGTACTTGATATAAATATTGTTGAGATTAAGCAAAGTTGTGTAGATTACAACTCCGTAATGTTGCCCAAGCAGTCACTACAAATGAGGTTTTCAATAAAGACAAGTACGCGTATTTAAAAGATGACAACGACAACTTCTACAATCCGTATGATCATGGCATTCTTTCCAATTGCGTGAGCTTTTGGAGGAACGATATGGTTAGTATATAATGAATGCATAGAGTTTCTTTGATCTTTGTCTTACTACAATGTGGTTAGTGTTTAATGGATGCGTAGAGCTTCTTTGGTCTTTAATGTGGTTGGTATATAGTAAATGCATAGTTTCTCTGATCTTTAGCTGATGGTGTGGTTAGTGTAGAATGAATACATAGAGTTGATCTTTGTCTTTACTACAATGAGATGAGTGTAGGATAAATGCATAGGTGATGTGATCTTCATTGTGGTTTGTATAAAATGATCTTTGTCTTTACTACAATGTGATTAGTATATGGTAAAAGGATTGAATAGTTTGTCTTTACTACTGCTCACATTACATGGCAAGACATGTATTAGAGGCGATGCAGAGTGGCATGAATGTACCTGTGAGTAGTAGCACGAGTAGTTTTATCAACAACATACTTGTTTACACAGTAGTTTACAGACGATAGGGGCCTAAAATGGATAGGAGAATGTACACATGCACATCGATGGTGCAAATGGTGTCAAGGGGGATAATTAATCTTCAGCGATAGAGGGGAGGTTGTAATCGGCGTATTTAATAGCACGTTTTTTCATAAGTGGTGCAGGAAGAAGTGAGCCACGAGTAGCTAATTGTTCTTGCCATTTCAATACAATGGATTCATCAATGACGCCATTGCAGTCCAAAAGTGGTTTTAGATGAGCAGCAGCTACATCCAAAGGAGACTCGTCATTCAGGTTTGGCATGTCCATATCCGCACCAGCCTGAAGCAACGAGTAAGTTGCGTAAATATGACCATTTGCACATGCAAAATGAAGAGCTGTATTGCCATCTTCGTTTTCTGCATATACATCGGCATTTTGGTCAAGTAGAATATCGCACAAACGAGCAAAGCCCTTGGATGCTGCGAGCATGAGTGGTGTCATATTGTCGCGTAATTCATCCACAACATTATCGTCATGAATGGCAGTAAGAACTGCTTGTACGATGGTAGGTGATGCATTTGAAGCAATTGCATGGTGCAATACTGCTCCATCAATTTCAATATGCTGTAAAAGTAATTTCACCATTTCTACATGCTGATGTGAAATGGCTTCGTCGAGCATATCAAGTGATGGAATTGCTCCACGCGTGATGAGTTCAGAAGCGATAGGAGCATAGCCCAAAGCGACAGCCGAATGAAGAATCGTTCGTTGGTCCTGGATCTTGGTATGAACGCTAGCACCATAATCAAGTACAAGACGTAGAATATCAATCGAGTTCTTGGTAACGGCATTGATCAACGCAGCGTCGAGGTCGAGTGGAGCTTTGGTTAAGATCACGACGTTGGAGCTATGAAGTTCATGGAAATGCTGCCAAAGCTGACTAACTTTCTTCGGGAAATGAACCGAATGGTGAAGCATCGTATGCAACTGCACAACATTAGCTGTCGAGGCCAACGATGCCGCCAGCGAAGACAACGACGAAGATAGCATGACGATGAATATTCACAACTGAACCAGCATGTGTGACATCACCTGCATGCGGCGATCAAGTAGCCAGTGTTCGCGTGGGTGTAACTAGTTCGAAGCACGTGGCGGAGAAAGGGCCAGTATACCAAGCAGAAGCTGTCGAGCATGATCACAAAGCGAACAAACGGTACATGAACAGCGGAATCGATCCAAACCACTTGAGCACTACCATGCAAATTTAAAAATGACTAAAGACGTTCCAATTTGCGCGGGAAAATTAGTAGGAGGGAAGACTTTATGAGTGGGACGGTTGAAAGATTCAGTTGGGATGATCCCGGACCAAGCAAGTCGAGCTACTACAGTGCCACTGATCTTGTACACGGACATGCATCAAGACAATCTTGTTGTTCGTATAAGGTCTGGTAAGCAAAAGGTACAAGTTTCTATCGTCAAATCCTGAAGGAAAGAACGTGAAGACGATATGAAAAGTAAAAATTCATGCGATTGTGAACAAAAGATATTGATCGGACATTTAAAGTTTGATCTGATTCGACTAAGCCAACACTTCCTTAACACACTGGAATCATGCAGCTGAACATGATCATCTTCTCTCTTAAAACCCATAGTATCATCATCAATCCTAAAATGATTTCCATATCTTGATTCATATTTGTCATGTATCAAATATTTTATCTTCAATCTTATTGTGAAAAATCATTTCTCACGTGTAATTTTCACAAAACCCACGTGTCATAATATGATTGGTTAATTGATATTTCGGATAATTTAACCGGAAATGACTTTAAAAATAAACGAAGAGAGATTTTTTCATTGCCATTTTGAAATGACGGACACGACTGTATGGGATGAAGACACGCAGACCTTCCATGGAGGTCAGGATTGGAAGTTCCTTAACAACTTTGTCGAGGATTTTAGTGTGACAACGAATGGATTGGGAACGCCTGCTGGTGCATTGAAAGCAGCTCATGATGCTGTACATACAATTCATCATTATCCACCTGCAGATTTTCAACCTGCATTGAGCCATCTTTCTGCCTTTGTATGGCCAGAAGACAAAGCTTTGAAGAATATGGATTTGTTGTTGCTTGGGAATGGTGCTTCGGAATTGATTGATTTGGTCATTCGATCAGTACCTAAAGGTGGTTGGCGTCCTGGTGGCACATTGACACAGTACAAGGAATATGAACGATCTGCTAATGCTGATGAACGCCCAACTTTGGCATGGAACGATCCGAAAGCTGTACTTACTTGTTTGGTCAACCCTACGAATCCTACAGGTGACTACTTGCCTGTTGAAGAAATGAAAGCATACATCGAAACCAATTGCCCTGATAACCACACAATTATCATCGGTAACATCATGCCATTGTCGTCGTCAACTTATGATTGTTTATGTAGATGAAAGCATGCAACCATGGGTTGGACCACATTGGCGTCAAGATAGTTTGATCCATCAGCGTGAATGGGTTGCCAAGCTCTCTGCTACACGTAAGATTGATGTGTGGGTCATGACAAGTTGGACAAAGATTTGGTCCTGCACTGGCCTTCGTATCGGTTCTGTTGTTGCTCCAAGTGCTGCACATGCTGCTGCTATTAAGAGAAAACAAGTGCCATGGTCTCTCAACTCGATGGCCCTTGCTTTCATCTCTGCTGTTGTCAAAGATGAAGCCTACATGAACGAGACATGGAAAGTGACCCCAGAATGGCGAGCTAACTTGGGCGCTCAGCTTGCTAAGCATTTTCCATCGTGGCAAGTGCATGGTAAACCTTATCTCTCGTGGGTATGGGTCGATACCAAGTCTGTCGAAGTAGCTGCTGAAGCTACACGTCTCTCTAAGCTTCATGGTGTCCCAATTCGATCGGGTGCTCCAGGCTACAACTTGCCTACGTACATTCGTATTGCTGTTCGCAATGCCAAGCAAACCGAAGTTCTTTTGCAAGCGTGGAAATCGCTTTGGGAACAACAATAAGCAACTAGATATCGTTAAGTAGCTTAAGATGCATTCATTTTCGAATCCAAACGTTTGAATTTTCCTTCCCATCCACGGATCACTTCTGAGTACTTTTCAATCAATTCATTCTTGTCCGAGAGCTCTGCTTCAAGGGCATGAATCTCATTTTCAATTTCTTGAGTTGTATTTGTAGCATTTTCACGTTCAAGCAATTCCAATTCGAGTTTCTTGGCGAAAAAGAAAAAATTTGCCATGTGCTCATTCAAATCAGCCATATCTGTAGCATCATGTTGTACAGGGTTTGGACGCATCTGTGGAGGGTATTCAATCGGTGGAATTACAAGCGTTAGACAGCTTGCGAGCGCTGCATTCATCTCCTTGAGTGTCTTCTCCATCGCCAACTTCCAAATGACAACCACCATGGATCAAACAGCTGGTACATTATATCAATGGATTGCTTTAAGTCGCTTTTCCGAGCTCATTTCTTCTTGTTCTTTCTCCATTAAAGCAGCAATATTCATTGATTTCCTTCCTCTATCCTTACTTATGTTTTACACATTATTTTTATCATTTTTTCAACTCAAAAACCATACAATTTGGCATAAAGCATTATCTAAAGCACTTCTAATGTTATAAAGAGACTATAAATGCCATTAGAGAAGTATTTACGCTGCAGAAAGCATGATAAGAGCAAATTTGCCTTAAAATAATGACTTTGACGTATTTACCTTATATCGTATGAAATAACGTTGACGTTAAAGTGTAATCTTGAATAATATAATAAACAAATGTTGAAATTTTATTGCGTATATTATATTTATCAAGATATTAAAATAAAATTGAAAAAAGGGAATATTATTTTGTCCTCATTCTTCATTTTGAGGCAACAATGGCCATGTACCAAGTAAATGAAGATGCCCAAGTTCTCATGGGCTTACATGCTGCTCAATATCCTCATTTACCTGTGATGGGATTGCTAGTAGGCCGTGATATGGGTGAAGGTATCGAAGTGACCAAGGCTTTTCCAGTAGCACATCAAGCGCCAACAGCACCATTTCTTGAATTCGCTTCCATTTGTATTGACACGTATGCTACCCAAAACAAACTCAAGATCGTTGGTATTTATGTAGCCAATTCTCATGTTGATGATATAGCGTTGGGTCCTGTACATACACGTATTGCCAATACTGTTGAAGCCCAATCGAGTCGTGCATGTGTATTGGTACTTGACAATCACAAACTATCAACTCCACATTTACTTTTGAAAGATGTTAAGAAAGGATGGATTGAAATGGATAAACGTATTGCTTTTGATGATGATCAAGGCAAAGTATTACTTGGTGCGATTGCTCAACCAAACTCACTTCGCGTTGTTGACTTTGATGAACATTTGGAGCAACCTTCCAAGGACTGGCGTAATCCGCAAGTGCTTTCTCTTGCTCGTCTTCAAGTGTAGAATCATCTAATAGACAATCATGCTTCTGTTCAATTCCATTATCTCATTCTCATTCTCTTTACTTATATAGTATTGCTTGAAAAATTTAAGTTGCGTGTAATTAGTGATGATGTATCATCTTCACCATGGTTAATGTCATCAAATATCGTAACTTTGTAAGTTGTGTAGAATTTCTAATGCATTGTAAAGTGATAAACTGTGTATGAGGGGCCAGCTAGTTGTACTAATAAACTGGATGAACTGTGTTGACTTACAAGCTCATTGCTATAACTATGCATCAATACAATAAATACCATGAATAATGTGCTTTTAGCATAAATTTGTAAAAATGAGTTCTCGCAGCAACTTTTAACTTGTCCAGTCGCCAACTACTCAGTTTATAAAATGCTTCGTCTGTGGTGCGTATTTTTTAAGGAAGAAAGAGCTTTTTATGTTGACGCTCCTCGGGGTGAACCTGTGGATTGCCTCAAGGATTTGATTAAAATAAAAATCTAACTTCCTTGTGATGCAAGGCAACTTGACCTTTATAAAGCGGTAGCAAATGAGCAATGGATGTCTGCTGAAAAAATTGATCCCAAAAAACTTCCTGACGCTGTTAATCACAATAACTTTATGAATCCTGTGCGATCTCTAACGCACTATGAACTCAAGTATGTTCCAATTCGGGTCATTATTGTCATTAGGCATGATATATTCAGCAATATCAATAATGTCTCTTTAGAGAATCTGTGGAGAATTTCAGGCTTTAATTTAAGTTCACTTCCTAATATCAATGAACTGGAAAAACTTCTTTTAAGACCTCTTTCTTTCAAGTTAAAGAATTGTGCTTTCTTGCCTCATCAGGATGTGTTTGATTACAATGGAAAGTTGATTGACTGCCAACCTATTCATGCATTCTTCTTTGTTGCTAATTCTATGATGGGTGAAAATACATCAGAAAATGAATTTCAAAAAGTTCATGATATTTTCATGGGACTTACCTAAATGATTTGCGATGGACACAAATTTGGTCTACAAATGCCTAGAATTACTTCTGATACAACTTCTCAAGAAGCGGGTCAACCAGCAATGCATAATCGATTGATATTGATGCGCTGCGTGGAGAATAAATCCAACGTAAATACTAATATACCTTTAGAGGAATTGACACAGAATATGCGACCTTGGAATCCATTGTTTTATGGCAATCTTCCTTATATTCTTGGATACGCTACCAGTGGGCATGCTATTAAACTTGTTGCCGTAGTTGTCGTCAGCATAACGCTTTGTACTTTAACACCAAGTTTGACAGAGCCAGGACATTTAAGTTTTTCTACAACTTGGCATTCTTCCTGCATACAATGGTAGTTCATTCCAAGTATATACAACCATGCCTTTTGCATCCTAACGTACCCCACCGCAAGGAGAAATTACGTTGAGAGATCATGACATCAAACGAGAAATAGAAGGGAAAAATGAACAGGATTACTCTCGCCTTGTTGATACTTACTCAAAGCTCCAAACACTAGGTGGAACGAGCACAACAACACATCTTCAAATGATTCAGAGCATGAAAAAAGACTATTTTAATATGAAGCTTGTTGTAGAATTATTACCATTGGGAATGCACTACGCACCTGAAAATAATGAAGAAACTTGAAAGTGGTTAAAAGATATTCTAACTGCATTGATGCATTGGCACAATTGTAATTATTGTCATGGTGATCTCCGTTGGTCGAATATTATCTACGTACCAATTCCAGGTTACTGGGTCTTGATTGAAATGAACGAGTCTTATAAATCAAACTCGTAACTTATTGACTGGAATCACCAGTGCCATGGAGAATATCTGAGTTTTCATCATGATTTGTATCAACTTGGATTACCTGAATGAATTTAAATTATCTATTGATCCACTCCTTCAGACAACTCGTGATCAATTTTATCTTGCAAAGTCCAAACCACACTCACTGCCTGTCAAATTCTCATTGAATTAACGCAAAAGTAAATGGGAAATGGTTTATTCTACTGTGAGTAGGAGGAATATCCAAGGGAATTTTTACCTATATATGGAATATGCTGAGTTAAAGTGGTTAACTTGATATGTTATAGTTCCTATTAATTAAAAGTTTAGCATAAAAGTAAATAAATGATTTCATTATCTAATGATTAGAATCGATTTGCACGTTTAGTTGAAATTTACTTTGTACAATTGTGGACAACTTGTACTAAATTCTTTGTGCTTGAAAATGTCTGAAGTTAAAGTTGCGTGTAATTAGCAAATAGTTTAGTCATGTAATCATACCATTTCCGTTATACATAGTCATTTCTTATTTACATTGTCATACAAAAAGCAAATATAATTTGCGTGCTTTTAGCAACACTATAACAAAGATGATTAGTGGAAATGTATCCAATCATAACGTAGATAATGGTTTTCTTAAGCATGTATGGTACCGCGGCAGTCCTTCGACTTCTCTGCGTTCTCTTAATGGGAATGATTCATCCAGATGAGTACTTCCAATGCCCTGAAGTCATGGCTAAGTCAGTTTATAATGCTTCAAATGCGTTTATTCCTTGGGAATATGACCCTGCATCGCCAAATCGATCGATTCTGTTCCCGTAGGAGTGCAATTCCGATTTATTTACTTGATTACATACGATAGATCTGTCGTTGCAGGCATTCCTTATACAATTGCAAAGTTATTAGGTATTACTCCATCAGGATATCTTTTCCTACTCCTTCCACGCTTCATTTTAACAATTTTATCGTTTGGATTCGATCTAACACTTTATCGCGTTGCAAAAATGTATAATATTGATGCCAAAGGACCTTTACTTACCTTTGCAACATCATGGACAACGTTAGTTTTACTAACACGTTCGTTTTCTAATACGTTTGAAGCATGGCTTTTGATGCTAAGCTTTGCAATTTACCATTTACTTGAGCCTAAAAAGTATCAAGGAATATTTTCTAAACGCACTCTATTACTTGGAATGATTTTAGCCTTTGGTTCGTTTACAAGATTTACGTTTATTCTGTTTTTCTTTCCTTTGGGAGTGGCTTTAGTACTTGCAAATGATCAACTCTTGTGCTTGGAATTGGCAAAGAAGCATGATGGACATACTATGCCCACAGGAAGACGCTTTTTAGGTTGAAATATTATTTACGTGACATATTCATCGTTGTTAGGTATCGTTGAAACAGCATTGGGTGGTGCTCTTGCTTTCTTTGCAACAGCTTGCGCAATTGTACTTTTGGATACGTGGTATTTCCATGGGACTAAAGCCATCTCAAAGGTAAATTTCTTGCCTGAAGTTGCTCAACTGTTGTCTCAAAGATTGCATAGGCTTCCGACTGGGTGATTGCACCATTGAATAACTTAATCTACAACATGGACCCAGCTCATTTGGCTGACCATGGATTACATTCACGTTCGAATCATTGGTGTATTAATATGCAACTACTCTTTGGACCTCTGTCTCTATTATTGCTATTGAAATCCCGTCGATGGGGATTATTATTTGCATCGGTAGTATTTCCCGTGTCCATGCTATCGCTAGCACCACACCAAGAAGCGCGTTTTCTTTTACCCGTAGTTTTTCCACTTGTGCTTGCAACAGGTTCAAATGTTGCAGCATCCAAATGGCTTACGGTATTACTCTCGTGAAATATCCAGCTAAACATTTACGCCTGGCTTAGGCTTTATGGTTTGTGTTTAACGGCGTCATGGTACTTTGGTTTGGAATCCTACACCAAGGAGGACTTATTCCAATGCTCTTGTCTGCATCGAATGCACTGCCATCTCCATACTGCACTAATGTCTCGCTGGACAATGTGCATACAATGTTAATATCAGGAACATACATGCCACCTCGTTTTGCTTTCAGTCCATGTATGCACTTACTTGCTGAGATATGCACTGATATATCGTGTCATAGATTTCATTGATGTAATCGATGAACGGCTCGAAAACATGGCTACTCCACTCCAAACTGTCCTTAATCGCCTTTCTCGGTACTACATCATGTGTAATCGTATTAAGATTATATTAGAGGAAATGGACGAACTGGTATTGTTTTTGTATACCCAGCAGCTTGGAAAGATGACGTGAAAGCTGTATTGGCCCCATTTACACAAATTCAGCTGGAGGATGCGTTTGTGGGTATGCTCCACATGTCAAGACATGTGATTAATAGATGGTGTAGGTTCATGTGGTCCATTCCTATCGGTGGAAAGTTTGCCTCCCAATATGTTGGATGTATCACAGTGGACCCTTAAGATTCAGCATATTGTTTGGCACAAAGTTAATTAGCAACGGGGATCTGAATCTAGCAAGCTAACGTACTTCCTTTTCCTCATAATAAGAAGAATGCTACAAGAAATTTCAAAAAGTTTTGGTGGACCTCGTTTGAAAAAATTACTCACTGATTTTTGCACAACTGAAATGAGTGTATACACTAATCAAGTCAGGGCCATGACAGGCTATACAAAATACAGATTTTTCACTACTGATAAAAGACAGTGAATTATCAGTCGTACAATTGTTAATACAATTGTTAATATTGCTTTAGATTGCTACTTGTGCAATATCGCATCCCACTTATCATGAAGCACAGTTAGATAACACCACACGATATGAATTCTGATATCCCATGGAAAGAAAAGAGTTCCATCATGTGGTTCTTTTACAAATAGGATGAGGGTGTGCTATTAAAGATCTCTTGCACCAATTTATTAGACAGTGCACAATCAATTAGATATCTTACGATAATAACATTTGTCTACAAACGAATGAATTGTCATGTTCACAAATATCATTTCTTACACTATGCTTCAACTTGATACAATGTATGGAGATTGCTTTTGAGGAGTGTGATATGAACTAGTAGCTACAATGAATGATTGGTCTTAAAAGCCAGTTAAAGATTAAATTTCATTACGAAAGGAACGTCAACTTGACGAGTACAATTGCTGCTGTCTCTCTTCCATTGGCAATGTTTATCTGTCATTGGATCTCAGATGCACGAGACAACTGTGTGAATCTAAACCGACTTGAGCCGTTCCCAGGATTTTCTGACGCCACGTCTTTACAAGAGGACAACTACATGGGCACATACCCAAGTCTACAACTTCATCCAACATGATTAAATGCTCATTCTTCGTTGGCACCATGCTGTATATTGCATTGGTACTTTGAAAGATGGACAATATAATAAGGTGGGATGTCATGTTATTTCAAATCAAGTTAAATATACGGGACTTTGCTCGAGTTTCATGCACTCCAAAGGAACGTGTGGTGCCTGATCATCCCACAGTTCGTCCACAGGTACTTGAAATGCTCCAATCACTCGACTATGCCTCCTTTCGGGTACGTAGTTACTAACTACTTGGAGCTCATTGAAGTGGTCAGCTATAGTCGTGTATGATGCATTTGGTGGGAAAAACAATACGTCGTCCTTATCAATTATCTCTAGTACGATATCTTTGATCATTTTTATTTTTTCATCGCAATGGTCATGTGTATGTTCAATGGCTGCCCAAATGCAGCACTTCCTGGACCAGGAGCCAAATGTGATTTCCATAAGAACCGAAAAATGTGTTGTGTCAAAGGTTGCTCAAATCAAGTATATGCTCGTAATTTATGTGTTCGTCATGGGGGACGAAAAGCTTGTCGTATTCAGGGATGTACCAATACTGTCCGTGGTGGTGATTTATGTTTGCACCATGGTGGCCCATCACCTAAACGATATTGCACTGTGCAAGGATGCCTACGACAAGCTCATGCCCGTCAAAAATGTGTTCGACATGGTGGTGGCAATGTGTGCAAAGTACCAGGTTGTTTTCAATACGGTCGTGTATTGGGATTATGCCATCGCCATAACAAAAGCCAACAAAAAAACATTGAAAATCTCTATTCGAGTGAAGATATGATTGATCATTCGATTTTATCATTACTTGTGCAAGAAATCCCTTGGACTCGAATGGATTGGAGTGCCCCAGTAACTCCACGAGCTGGAGCTAGCCCAACGAATTCTGATGGTGGATTATTGGCATGTGAATTAGAACCACTTCATATTTCATGAAGATTTTGTTAGAACATTTATATTAATTACTTTTATGAACCAATTACTTTACCAATTCAACCGTCTAAATAATCCTTTGAATAATCCCTCAGTATCTGATTAGGTTGCCATTGCGTTATGACATGGGTGCACTGTACTTGAATAAAGTATTCGTAGATAGTACGTGGTCTGTCTAAAATGTGCAAAGAAGATGCAATATTTTAAAAAGATTTTTTAAAACTTGGTTGTGTTTACCCAAGTTCCATTTGTTTGCGTACCTCTTTCACAATACTAATACTCTATGGTTTATTCAAATTTAACGTAGTACTCATTTTGCCAAACATGACATGTTTTTGTACTTTCCGTCAACTCATGTTTTTTAATCGATAATTACGCTAGAAATTTTCATGAAAGGAATTAAGAACAGAGAGCAAAGGAACCAAGTACACTATAATAAAGATGATTGCTAACCAATGTTAAGTATTGTGTTGGTAGGACTGTGGTGTTTAATTCATGGCGTGCGCTGGGATACGCCTCAGTCGCAATTCCTCCCATATAGAGAAGAATGCCGAACGGTGTCATGACAGGAATCAAGCGGTTAATGCACAAAAAAGATATTGAAATAGCTCAAGCAGAGTATGCTTCATCTGTACGACAAGTTCGATTACAACATTCACAAGCAATTGCAGCAAGTAGAGAAGACATTGCCGATCAGCTCCAAATGGCAGCAAACACTATTGATCTTATCATCCAAAAACTACGTACAGAAGGCGATGAAGTGAGCAGTCATCCTGACTATATTGCAGCTCATGATGAACTCAATTCGATTCGACAATCTGGTAGTCAAAGAATCATGGAGCTTGATAAGCAATTGCAGACTAATCTCGATCAACTTAAAATGACATATACAGACAAAATGAATTCATTGATGTAATCTCATTTAATAAAACAAATGTCCAAGTTGTCTAAAGTGCACTCTGTCTCTCAATTACAACCAACAACTTGTATACAAACTTTAAGTGAAATGGCAGGCAGCGTAAAAAGACTGCATTTTGGTTGAGATGGTGTGCAAGTACAAGGCCGCTAGAAAGCCAGGAAGTGTCGATACGATATTCCTCGCAGCCGATAGTACCTGTGAAAATTCGTTAGTTTGTACTGTGAATACTGACTGTAAAGTCGTAAGTACGTTTGACTCAGCTGTGACCAATTTTGCCCTTGCACTCAGCTATGATGTTGGTGATATGTCCAATTATTCCAAACCTGATTTGTATTGAGAACTCTTTATATCATGTTTATAGTTTGAATATTAGGACAATTACGGATTTGTCATCAGTGGGTGTCTTTCAAGCTTCAGCATTTCGATTCCCAAGTACTCTTTTGAGCTTGTAAGTTTTCGACAAAATATTATTACTAAATGATATTAGAACACTTAACAAAGATCATATTACTTCATTTGATCGAATGAAGCTACCTGATGGACTGCAGAATTTGTAAATGTTCAAGTATTGGATTTATTTAAATATGTTGATAGGACATTGCTTAATTGTAAAGCAGACACTGACTCAGTTATACCATTTAAATGGCCATCAAGCCTTCGTTTTCTGTACGTATCTATTGCAACAATATCACGGGTTAACAGTGTTATAGTGATGTCCAACAATCAGATTTAAGCATTCCATCAGTTCCTTTTCCATCTTCACTCACTCACTTGTAAGAGCAAATCTATCAAGGTGGTTTGTTATATGGTATTTAGATCTATTCAAAACAATATCAACATACACGAATTAAGTGATCGCGATTGGACTACTATTACATCATTGTATAAAAGCAATTCCAATATTCTATTGATATCATTGTAGGACTCTAAGTGCAATTACTTACTTTGACAACGTATCTCTCTCCTCAAAATTGACGTATTTGTAAGTCTTTTCAATTATTCATTAACCATCTAATATTTATGTAGCTCTTGTGTAGCTTGCAATATTACACATTTTTCTGTAAGCACCACCACGTATTCAGCTTTGGAAGCATTGAGTCCTGTAAAACCTCCAGAATCTACCACTGGATTTCAAGTAGCTGGTATTTCTACTGATCCAAATGAATGCAATGGGACTATACGTCCACTTTGGGCTGGAAAAACAAACGTAAATTATTCAGTTTGTGTATTTCAACCAACACTTCCACCTAACACTACATATCCGATAACTTTTAGTGCTCCAGAGTCTTTTCAAATGTCACCAGGTTAAAGAAATTTGATATATTGATCTAACTAAGCATTTTTAGTCGCAATTTTAACTGTGGTTGGAAGTGCTATTGTAGCTATGGTTGCAGTGGCATTTGTCCTTTGGCGATGGAAAGTACGACATGGTGACAAGGATGATGAATTAACTGATGCATCATATCGAGAATCTATGTCTGATATTGGATCACTTCGAATGTTTAAACTTGATCAATGTGATCTACGATATACTTCACGGCGTCCATTAGCTACTGGAGCTCATGGAGAAGTATGGCTTGGAACTTATTTCCAAGAAAAAGTTGCAATTAAACGAAATAAACAAGCATCACCCGAAGCTCTTGAAGCATTTGTAGATGAAATCAAACTCCTGGCCAAGTACGTATTCTATCATTATTACAGAAATTCACTCAATATAGACTCGACTGTGCTTACATTGTCAAATTCATTGGTGTATGCTGGATTAGGCCAGTTGATGTCGAATGCATCGTTGAGTATATGAATCTTGGTGATTTACGATCATATTTATCAAGTCACTCTCCACTCGAGTATTCTTGGAAAGAAAAAGCACAAAGCATCCAAAGTATCATTTATGCTTTAGTATATCTTCATACATTTGATCCACCCATTATTCATCGCGATTTAAAGTCCCGCAATGTCTTACTTGATTCCAAAAAAGGCACAAAGTTGACCGATTTTGGCATTTCAAAAGAAATTTATGATGCTCAAGAGACTATGACTAGTGGCATTGGAACATACCAGTGGATGGCCCCAGAAATAATTACAGGAACTCGATATTCAGAAGCTGCAGACATTTATTCTTTTGGTAAGATATGACTGCTATATTTCAAAATTATCAATGGCATAGGTGTCATTTTGTCCGAGTTTAGCACTCATAAAATCCCATATTCCAATGTTGGTATAATGGATAATGGACACCAATGGACTTTGCAATACATTTTAAATTGTGTTGCTGATGGCACTATCCAGCCTGAATTTAACACAAATTGCCCTCAATGGCTACGTACTGTTGGCAATGAATGCTTAGCTCACAATCCAAACGATCGACCTACAGCTTTGGACTTGACAGTGCGTATTGCACAATTCATAGCTGGTGAGGGTATTTAACCAAACAATAAGAAAATAGGCTTTACATGATAATACTAGAGTCACATTTACTTATACTTTAAAATTACACCCATGGTCGGGCGGCTGGGGAAGCTCGTTGCTTACTTGAGCTTTTCGATTTCTTTGGGGCTTTTGGGGTTGGCATTCTTGCATGTTTTTTTGTTAAACGTGAAGATGGCACAACTGTGACTTGATCTCGAGGTACACGAAGTGTTTGAAGTTTAGAAAGTACTGCAGATGATGATTCTTCTACTGATGATGAGCCATTAGGGCCTTTTTGGGTAATTACAACTTTCATGTGGCCACGATGAGGTCGTTCTGGAGGTGTGGGTTGTTCAATAACATCATCAAAAGTAGATTGCTGGTGAACTTCAGGTTGAGTTGGAGTTATATGCAGCGAGCAATTACCACGAAGGCGATGTTCATTTACAAAGTTTTGTAAGTCTGCTTCTCGAACACATTGTCTAGCACAGAGTTCTTTTAATTCGACATATTTGGCATGGGTTTGTCGCCATTCATGATCCACATAATTAAGTCGACGTTGGAGCATTGCAATTGTAGTCGAATTGGAAGCTTCATTTGAAGCTGATGGGACTGTAAATACTGATGGAAAGTCTTTTAAAAGATCTTCAAAATGTAATTTCAGATCACTCGATTGTGTACACCATTCATCAGCCATTTTCTTCCATGACTGAACGGCTTGTAAAACTTCTTCATACGGCGATGATTGCACGTCTGTTTGAGTCACTTGTTCACTTGTTATACGAGGAGCTTCTTGCGTATTGATGAATTCTTTAGTTGATAATATTTCAAGTTGAGATTGTAAAGTATCAATTTGAAGTGCTTTTTCAGCAAGTTCTGCCATTAACGAAACCATTTGATCATCCAAAGAATCTTTTTCTTGTCGAACTTCTCTTGCAAGTAAATCTTGTCTTTCTAAAGCACTTTCAAGTACTTTACATCTTGTTTGCAATGACGTAACTTGATTTTGTAATTCTTGGACTTTATCTTGTTCTTCTAACAACAATCTCATTTTATCTAATGATCTTCTCTTTTCATGTTGTAATAATGTTTCCAGTTCCACAACACGTTGTTGGTATGGATTAACTAATTGTGATGCTTTCAATCCTTTTGAGTATGATTTAACATTCGCAGACGTTGGAGAAAGTTGCTGTGGACGTAAAGAAGAGGCAAATGAGGATTCAGGCGATGATAAAGGTTTAAATCTTCGTTCTTCTTGTCGTTCTTTTGATGGACTGGTTTTCGCTAAAATTTCGCCTGATGGAAGGTACAAAAATTCGACTTGGTTGGAAGTATCGTCCAAAGACACAAGATCTACTGATGCTAAATCGCTGTGCATTAATCCAGCAGTAGATAAATGCCCCATTCGAAGCACAGGCTCATAACGAGGAGTTGATCGCAGCTTTACCTTCATTGCCATCTCGAATGATTATGGCACTGGATTCTTCCGGATAAAACGTCTTATTCGGATTCGGAATATTGTCCGGATAAAGTTCTTATTCCTGTGAGTTAATCTCACGAATGTCCCAACTTCAAATTTCCCACAACTGTCTCAATAATACGGATAACTTAATATATTATCCGTGGGTAGACTTTATATTTGTGTCATGATATGAAAAAGCAAAAGTTAACTATAAAAATAAGGAAAAATGAAGGTTCACACCAGATTGTATTGATCGTCATATAATTATACGAGCAGTAGCACCAAGTATGCTTGGAAAGCATAATTGATATAACAAGCAAGTAATTTAACGGTAGGACTTTTGGAAGCGAGCACGAGCGGATGGACCGCCGAACTTCTTGGCTTCGCAGCGGCGAGGATCAGCGACCAACAAGGTACGGTCATATTCAAGGAGGATATCCTTGATTTCCTTCTTGGATGCTTCATCGACGTACTTTTGGTAGTAAGCGACAATGGCCTTGGCAATAGCTTGGCGGATGGCGTAGATTTGCGAAGTGTGACCACCACCCTTGACGCGGACACGGATGTCAACCTAAAGTAAAAAAGATTAAGTCCTCATTCGTCCCCATCTTATATCAACCGAGTGCGACATCAGAGATGTGCAATCTTTGGACACAGCAAACAACAAAAGTTTGTTGAATGCACACAGTAAGATGTGGACCAAGACAGCAATCAGTGACCGTATTTCATCAAATACAGTCTCTGATGCACACTGGAGGACATTTTAACGTGTACTTACGTTGGCAAAACGTTGTTGACCGAGCAAAAGCACTGGTTCGTAGGTCTTGGTGCGGAGGATTTCTGGTTCGACCAATTCAATTGGGCAACCGTTCACCTTGATAAGACCATGGCCACGCTTGCAGTAAGCAACGGCAGTGGCGTTCTTCTTGCGGCCAAATACTTGGACCGATTCAATCTTGCTAGCTCCTTCCATGATGCTTCTGGTGTGAGAGTTCCCAAATGTTCATATTCATTTCTTATATATTTAAAACCCCTCATAACTAATATTGGCCGCACCACCAGCCATTTGATCTGTTTAAAACAATATGTTTGTTTCATTTGTAGTATATATATTCACGCGACTCTATCTATATTCCTATAACGAAATCCATCCTTTTCCATTTCTCATTGAAATAGATACCATTCTACTTATAAACAAGCTTATTACACATAAAGATCATTTTCTAGATAGTAGATAGAATATTAAAAGACGTGATTGTTTAAAACAATGTTTAGAACGATAGTTGTTCCCACCAGTCGATTGAGTTCTTGAAATTGATTGGCCAATGCATTTGAACCAATCATTAGATTCGAATGAATTAATAAAAGTAAAGCACAAATTACCTCTAAAGCAACATGCGACCATTGACCGATGATGAAATGAAGACTGTATTTGAAAAGATTTCTAAATAGTACGTATATGTTAAAGAGATAAATCTAAAGGAATGATATGTAGCATTGGACGTAATGTACAGCATTTGGTTGTACGCCCGGATGAAAAATTTTGCTTTCGTTTACATGGAGATATTGTATATTACGTAAGTGAAAAACTTATGCGTCAAGCAACAAATATTGGTACTGATCAATTGTTATCTCTTGGTACTGCTGTTGGCAAACTTACAAAAACAAAGAAATTTCATTTACGTATTACGTTTTTGGATTATCTTGCTCAATATGCTAAGTACAAAGTATGGATTAAACCAAATTCCGAAATGTCTTTTTTGTATGGCAATAATGTTGTCAAATCTGGTCTTGGACGTATTACTGAAGGTACACCACAATATGCTGGTGTTGTTGTTTACAGTATGAATGATGTACCTCTTGGTTTTGGTATTGCTGCTCAAGCTACGGAAATGTGCAAAGATTTAGATCCTACAGGTTATGTTGTCTTGCATCAAGCAGATATCGGCGAATACCTTCGTGTTGAAGACGAAATGTTTTAAGTTATTGCTGTTCCTGCAAAATATATCAATCTTCTTGTATGCTTTTTTTATTCTTTATCTTTTACATTCACTCCACCTTTCCATACCTCAATCTCATATACTTTAAGCCTTCTTTCAGTACTTTATCTACGCTTTAAATCTTTCTTTCATGCACATATTCCCATAGAAATCTATTTCCATGATCTTCATCTTATGTCAACTAAACTTCAAACTTTAAATGTCCGTTTTCACAGTCTAAATGTACGCAACTTTCCATCTAATCTAACAAAACTAAAAATTAACTTTAAAAGCAAATTTCATGATAATTTTCTTTTCATAGTACTAGATTCTTCTTTTTATGCATTTCTAAGCTACCTAAAGCACGTAATGGTAGATGGAATCACTTCTTTATCCCATCAATGCTGATAAATTTGAGTGTCTTTATCCATGGCTGTTTCTCAGGCATTATCCAATCAAATCCATGTATAATCTATATTTTAACCAATCAATCAATGTGTGTCGTATCATTTTCACCAATCAAATGCGCGTGTCGGTTGAAGCCAATCAAGCTCATTATCATAACCAAAGATGAACTCCAAGGAAAGAAGACCGACGCTAATGCAACACTGTGTTGCTGGAATCGTGGCTGGGGGTGTAAGTACTGCTGCTTTGTACCCGTTGGATCTAGTGAAAGTAAGATACCAAGTGCATGAGCAATCTCCCCGAGCGTATCGTTCGCTTTTTCATGCGTTTACGTCCCTGCTCAAGGCTCCAGGTTCGACACATTGGCACTGGCGAGCTATGTACACTGGCATGAGCCCTGCATTGTATGGAACTACAATGTCTTGGGGCTTGTACTTTTACTTTTACGAACATGCAAAAACTATGTATGCCAATTCAACAATTCCACCATCGATCGGACATTTTCTCTCGGGTATTCAAGCAGGTAAACTTTGCAATTGATATTGAAAGCTTATGAATTAAAGGTGTATTATGCGTGCCATTGACGAATCCAATTTGGTTGATTAAAGTACGTATGCAAGTCCAAGGCACACAAGTGCCATACAAAAGTGTCTCGGATGCATTTCGACGCATTGTTGCTGAAGAAGGAATTGCTGCGTTGTATAAAGGAGTTGTACCAGCTTTATTATTGACAACACACGGCGCTTTTAAGGTATTCTTTACATGAAAATGTGCAATTTATAAGTTTGTAGTTTGTGGCGTACGAAAAACTCAAATCGGAATATTATGAACATGTGAGCAAAGATATGGTAAAAATTCCTTGGAGAATTTTTGAAATATTATGATCTTGATAGACGATTCCAGCCTCATTGACCATCGGTGCATTCTCTCAAGCATTTGCTTCTGCTGCTACATACCCATACCAAGTAATTAAAGCTCGTTTACAACAAGGTACTATCGTAAAATGAAGTCTATGGCTTAAAGTAATTTACTAGGTGGTCCATCAGCAGATAAATACAAGGGAACTTGGGATTGTACTAAACGAATTATCAAGTAGAAACTTTTGTACTACACAAATACTTATACAAAACTTTTAGATATGAAGGTGTCACTGGTTTCTTTAAAGGTTTGACTCCAAATTTGATCAAAGTTATGCCAAATGGTGCATTAATCTTTGCTGTGTATGAATATATGTCAAAATTGCTCATGAAGGCAGATCAAGATAGTCTTACAATGTAAACCATGAATTCTCTATAGAGCTTTTTATAAAATCTATATTGTCTTTTTATATTTGATGGTTTGTATTTCTCTTCATACGTTATCAAAGCAAGACTCATTCCTTGATTTAATTCTTAACCTAGCATTAAAACAATGATGTAGATATCAACAAACATTTCTTAGCATAGAATCTACTGCAAGAGTCTTGGTATTTAGGCATTACTGGCTTCTTTGTCCAGATATTGTTCAAGCTATGCGCAACAATTTCTATCATATTTTTCAATCTATAAATGCAAATCTACAACTCTTCCATAGTTATTTCTAAAGCAAATTTTATTCATCTAAAGCTATTTACAATGCATTTCTACAATATTTAAACATGCTATCAGTTTGCTTTGCTTGTAGAAAGAACCATAGAGTGGCACGTTATGGTGAAGCTATCCTATCATTTGGCCGCGTGTAACTTTCCTCTGTCAATTTTTTAGGTTTTTGTGCGATTTAAACCATGATATTTTGGGCTCACAATAGCTAAGACTCATATCTTTCATATTCACTCATTCTTTTCTCTTTATATTGCTTTTATCCAAGGCTACGAGCATTTCCATTTTGGTTTATCATTGCCCCTCATCCTCATTGTCATGGAACTAACCCAACAATATAATTAAAACATTTTAATTACATTTGTAGCTTGTATGCAATCAAATGAAATTTAATTGCAGTTGGATTGTATTTCTACAAGTGTCACCTTCCATTCTATTGCAAACATGGCATTCCTCGGTCTCGATACTTTGGCACAGAAATCCATCTTTTGCGTGTACATTGGTCTCTGGGTGAGTTACGGCCTTCTTAACGAGTATGCTAAGCGTAGCCACATCAAGTTCCATTCAGCTACTGCTGTTGTGGCTCAATGTTTTGTAAAACTCATTCTGGCAGTCGGTCTTTTCACTTCTCAAGATGGAAGCATTGGAAAGATGATCGAATTGATGAAAATACATCCAAAGCTCTTTGTATTGTATCTTATTCCATCGGGATTATACGCTCTTTACGATATTTTAGCCTATGTCAACCTCTCCCTGTTTGATCCACCAACATACTTCTTACTATTGCAATTTCGCCTTGTAGTCACTGGTTTGCTTCATCAACGTGTATTTAAAAAGGTATTAATGCTCTATTCTTACAAGAAAAGTAACTTGGTGCATTAGGATCTTAATCGCAATCAATGGTTTGCTATTCTTGCAGTCACAATGGGATGTGTTATTAAAACAATTGGAGATAATGCTGGTGCTACTGAAAAACCAATTCCAATGTTTGGTTATGCATTGCTTATGGTTCAAATCTTAAGTTCTACTTTTGCTGGTGTGTACAATGAAGCATTGCTCAAGACTTATGACAAAAACATTTCGATTCATTTTCAAAATACAATCATGTACCTTGACTCAATTGTATTTGTTATGATTTGTTTGGCACTTGGAATTACTGGTGTAAGCTTTCGTGAAGCTGTTTCCGTGGGAAATTTACAAGTTTTATTGCAATGGCCTGTGCTAATGATGGTAAATTGTTTTCTAAGTTTGAAATACTAATGATTCATAGGTATTGATCATGTCTTTCATTGGTGTAGTTACTAGTTTGTTCCTCAAGTACTTGGATTCTGTACGTAAAGCTATTGCCAGTGGCTTAGAGCTTGTAGTATTGCCTGTTCTAGCCTCTTTCTTCTTTCAAACTGCTCTTACGGGATATCTCTTTCTCTCGGTGGCTCTTGTAGCTGGTGGTATTTACCTGTATTCGCTTCCAGTAGCTCCAGTAAACCCACCACTTGCTCTTCAAAAAGACTCGGAACTAGAAGATGAAAAAGCTTCTTCTGCTGTGTAAATGAAAACTCTAGATAGTAGAATCAAAACTATCATTAATTCAATGCATTATGAGCATTTCATGGTTTATTTCCACACGGTGTGGTCAATATCATCTTCTTGGACAACATCATCGTCTGTCATGAGTTCCGACATGCCATAGCGATCCATATATTCATCTTCCGACCAATCTCCATAAACACGATGTTTGTTATCAACCATGTTTTCCCAATGATTTTCTAATTGCAACATCTTACGTGTATCTAAATACATTATTAAGCTTAGTAGATATTGCTTATTTACCATGGGTCATAAAGTGTACAACAATGTTATCAATATCAGCAATCATCCAGTCATCCGAATCACGACCTTCTACAATATACCCAAAGTTATCTTGCATATTTCTTGCTTTCATCTACCAAATGAGCATTAGAATAAATGGAGAATTGTAAGGATTATCTTACAGACATAATGACCATATCTGCCATGCGACGCATGTGATTTCGAGTACGACCAGTGCAGAACACCATGTATTCAGCCAAATTTGACTTACCAGCCAAGTCAATGGTGTAGATATCAATGGCTTGCTCTCTTTCCAATGCAGGCAGTAATTCTTCCATTGTCATAGGTGTTCTACACAATATTTAATGCCAATAATAACTATAACAATGTACTGAGGAATTGGAGTAATAATATCTGCATGACGAGATCCTGCATCAGGCAAAGACCAGTCGTACGAAGGCGAATTTGGATCGGGAAGGTCTTCTTCTTCGCTTTTAAAGTTGACAGGAGCAGATTCATCTAAATACATGCGAACAAGTTCATCATATCCTTTAGCAGCATCTTCTTCTGTCCAAAATTGACCAGCATCCACTTCAACTTCACCAATTTCTAAACTTGCAGACCATTTCTTAATTCGTGATTCATGGAAAGTGACACCAATGAACTTTTCTGATGGTACGCCTACATCTTCATCTTCATTATCATCTTCTTCATTTTCTTTTTCATCATCTTGTTCAGATGAAATTTCAGTGATCTCTTTTTCTTCATCAACATTCTTGAAAAAAGTGCGAGAAAGATGCAATTCACGCACAGACGTTTGGTGCAATGAGAACTGCGCTACTGGAAGCAGTCGAACATGCTTTAAAGCTGTAGAAGATGATGATTTTTTCAATGCATTTACAGCATGACGGACTCCACGGAAGACGCGCATGTTCGAGAGATTCAATTCAAGTTTGATTGGCACATCCGGTAGCATCCGGATGTAAAATTTAACATATGCGTTAAAGAGAAAAACGTAGTCTCTGCCAAGTTTAGTACGTTAAATACAATTTGACAAATAAAACAAAAACAAATTGTACATTCATGGTATGTTTAGAGTATTTGATCAATAATCCTAAAATGAGCATTGAGGATTCCGTCTTAGACAGTTTAGCATGCTATGGGAATTGGGCAATAGTATTACTATAACCTCCAAGGAAAATCCCGTGACTAGTTTTTCTACCAAATGCGTAGTATACTGCGCTACTTCAATTGCTAAAGACAAGATGATATAGTAACTAAGCTGGAATGGATGGAATGTGAGTAGATTCACTTCTATTGAATTAAAGTACACAATCAAACTCTTTATTGCAATTTCTATCAACACTTTTTTCTGCATCCTTACGCCCATTTAGACATTGTAGTCAACCGAACAGCACAACTTTCAAATTCTAGAGTTACTTGTCAATGAACCATTGTTTATTTTGACATGGAAACATCAAAAGCTAATACTGACTTGTGTCAACCATTAGACACTTTTGTAATTGGTTCGTATTTTGCTAATTTCGAATTTAAACAACGTAAAACTTTGTGGCTCAATCGTCAAATTGTTTTTTAACTGGTCAAACTCTTGAGATTCTTGATAGGGATATACTTGTTTATGCATATAATATTACGTTTTGTACAGCTCGACTTGTTTAAACGAATAACAATCACTACAATCAATTCCAATATGAATTATTGAACATGGAAAACCCAAAATCACGTTTGGTGCAGAGACGGAATTTGCTCGTGACGATTTTGTTCGACACCTTGAGCAATTCAAAATATAGAGAGAACAACAACCATACAATGGAGATACATGGAGTAATTTGATGGCAGTAGCAGAAGCTATAAACAATAAAAAAGCTACAGAACTTAACGTACACATCCGCAGAACTAAAATATCTGTACAACAAGTTAAAGAACATCTACTTAATATGAAAGCTGTGTATGATTTGGTAGCCACCATGCCAAATATCGAGAATTTATACTCAACGTTCTGGCTTTGGGAGCAAAACTACAACGATGATATTCAAGGAAATTTTGCTCAAATTGTTCATTTATTGCATCTATGCAAGTACCGTCCAAGGGAAAAACGAAAACTTTTAATGGTTGATATACTAATGCAATGTTCTTATTTGGGGTGTGGAGCAATATTTCCACTGCTTTCGGTGTACAAAATGCATATTTTAAACAAGCCACTTAACTACACTGCTTGTGGTGGAACTATTCGATATGAGACTTATTCACTTTCACGCTTTGTAAATGCTACACGAAGATACCAAGCACATTGCACTCTGAGGAAAAAGCCCATCAATATTGATCTGCTACTACACCACCTATGCCAAAAGACGGAAAATGGACCACATTGTTGTCATTACTCAGCAGCGAAATGAGAAAATAATACAATTTCCGAATAAAAAAAGACTGAACATGAAGGTGCTGTCGCGTTGGATCTGGTCCAAGGCATGTTTCGCCAACTCAATTTTATCAATAAAATTTGACCATTTTGAATATTAGATGCATCCAACAATAATTGAAGCCTCCATTTATCGCTACAAAAAGTTCGTGCACTTGATGTCATGTAAGAAATCGGGGGATCTTTTTGTTCCTACTCCAGATATTTACTTGGTCTGGCACACACCTTGTACATCATGACGACTACAAACGATTTTGTTTGAACAATACTGAAAGCGGATATACTGTTAACCATAATGACTCAATACCAGGAGGCGATCTGGCAAATGGGTATGCTTGTACATTTGTAAATTGGTCCAAGACATTTAATGAAGCCTACTCATCCCTCCCACCGAGCTATAAAGCCTGGAAACTCAAACCAATTGCAGCTGCATGTGAGGAATGGGCCAAGTATGGTTCAGTTCCATTAGGGAATGATTGATATTTTGGTGTGGATGAATCTTTTAACATCAATGCTGTTCCTTACGCCACTGTCGTTGCTCGTGCCTCGACAGATATCTCGAAAGAAGTACCTGAAGCTCGTCCTGTTTACTTGACTGTAATTGGAACCCTAGTTATGGATGGACGTGCTCGACAGTCATATACACACCAGAATACATTGATGTACAAGAGTGGTTTACCATATTATTACAGGTGGTTGTGGTTGTTTTGGTTATTACGGTGGCACAGATATGTCTTCCAGTGGCAACTTTTTAGCAATGAATATTAACAGCGGTGGACGCGGTGCTGGAGAAAGTTGAGGTGGTGGCTGTGCCTCTGGTTGTGGCGGCTTTGTTAGTTTTTCTGGCACTGGCGATAGTTGTGGTGGTCGTGGCACTGGTGGTGGTGATGTTGGTGGCGTGGATATGGTGGTTAACTGTGCAGAATCTGAGCACACCACAATTGTTTATGCTTTATATTACTTCACTGTTCGTTTGCTCTCACACAAATAGCACCAGCCTTGACGATGTTGACAATCAATAAACGTTTATAAATGCAAATATGAAAAATTCGTAGTTCAGTAAGTTGTTGGTGCGTACAAACACATAGCATTGACATTAAATGAAAACTTTCTAGTTTTGGTGATGGTTGCGAATAAAGGTAGTGAGAACTTATTTACCTAATTCCATGGGAAGATTTCAATGCTATGAATTTCTTTAATGCTGCATCACCAATCCATAACTAACACATGCATTTCAATTGAGTGATACAAAAATTACTTTTATCTCCATTACTATCGTAGCATCAATAGAGTTGAGCAGCTTCAAAACAATTGGAATATCATTCAATGCACTATGTGTAATTGACCATTTTTGATTTCCCCCGAATGAAGCAGTGAATCCAGGCACACAGCCAACACAATCAGTAAGATAGTTGCCATCTGCACCCCGCAAATAAACAGAGCCATTACCAGCACCTACTCAAGACTACAAGGCATTTGGGGTTGGCAATGACAATGGTACCAAAACAATCGCATATGATCAGAGGACAGTTACAACTACATAATGCACGTACTGTCCACCACCTGAAATTAGATTGTACCGTCTTTAGAGATCTCTGTTGGTTTCCCCCAATTTAGCCAAAGGCCGCTTCCATAACTGGAAGGTTTTTCCAATTTCGCCAGCCATTACCCATGAAGACGAGCCCCCCTGATTTTGTTGCAAATTGAGCTTGGACACTAGTAAGTGGGCAGGGTATAGTTGGAAGAATTGGATCAGATGCTGGAGCTGCCCATGGGGATGTACTACAATCTACTGTAGGTGCTGGTGTCTGTGCTAGTGTCGGTGCTGGTGTAGGTGCTGGGGTTGGTGCTGGGGTTGGTGCTAGGGTTGGTGCTAGGGTTTGTGCTGGGTTTGGTGCTAGGGTTGGTGCTGGGGTTGGATTTATTATTGGGATATCACCACTTAGCAATAGCCACGGCTAAGTAACTCAAAAGCAACATAATTTTTTTCATGATAGATCAAACTCCAAAATAATAGTTTGTTCGCCAATAGCAATGTTCAGTGAACAAATACAAACAAATTTTGCTTTTTAACATTGTGCGTCGTGTTTGTACGAAGCATATCTCAGCACTTGCATTAGTTGTTTACCAATTCGTTTAGAAAAGTATTTCAAACGATTGGAGTTTGTCGATAATGGTGCAATTATTTTGCAAAACTTTCAAAAACTGCTTCATTGAGTTAAATAAACAGAGAATTAAAGAATACTTCATATTAATAGAGTCGTTTATTACAATCTAAGTTATTTTCTAATATGCAAGCATTGTGTTTGCTTTCGCCGTGCTTTAACCCCTTGAACCCCCAATTACTTCAGCAAATCACGAAACGATGAAAACAACATTTCGACTGAATGGATGCGAATTACAGCACTACACAATCACAAACACTTGAAGCATGAGTGAGTAAATTGACAGACTTGCAGTAGCTAACGTGACATAACTTATAGCAAAATTGATCACTGAGAAAGAATACATGAGAAAATATACAAATGATAGAATTCCAATCTAAAGATTGCCAGACATAGTGATCCGAGAGCTCAGCCAAATGAGCTCTCTTTGAGAGAAATTGTTTCAGCAGGAGCGCTGAGTGAATGGAATATCTGTGAGCTCTCAAATGTTCAATAACTGGGCATGGGTTTAATTCCCACAGTGATTTTTACAAGACTTTGTCCAGACATAGGCAATAAGGAAGTAGCTAAGCAAGAAAAGCAATTAGTATATAAAACTACTGTACAAGAAATCAACTATATTTTAAAAAGCAGAGTTGAACATGAATTCATGAATTAATATGTAAGCTTAAATTTTTTGCATAACATTTAGTCAAGCAAAACGGGATCCTTCAAATTGTCATGAAACAATGTAAGAGCATTAACCACTTCGCCATTCAGTAGCTTCCATTGTTAAGAATTTGATCACCTAATTGTAAGAGGGGAGCATTGCTGTACCAAAGGCAATGAATCTTGTCTTGTTGAACATCTCGGTACCAAAGGCGGCGTGTTTAACTGTAATGTAAAATTGGTGATAGATCCTGTTGTGTTGAACTAGGATTATAATAATGTCTCGAGCTCTTTGTAGAAAGTATACTTGATTGCATAACGTGCATAGATTCGATTTCGTAAGGCGTCACATGACATATAAATAACAAGAAGAATATTACTCATTTTCCTCAATTGTCAGACTTCAACATCCATTGGTCAATTGTCGTTAAGCAAGATAAGGCTTTAAATTTCTTTAAAGTATTGGCTTTGCGCTTGATTAATAATAGCAGACCAAGGGAGTCGGAAATGGAAAGTCTGGGAGGCATTTAAGCAATGCACTGCAATCTGAAAATGAGTTTGTGAATGCATTGATATTGAATACGTGAAAAAGCTCAATTAAACTATAGTATAGTTAGTTCAAGTATATTATTTCATCTCCAAGCCCAATTACTGTACTTATTGAAACTAACAGCACGTAATATTTTGCATTATCTTATTGGTCGACAGATATACCGTAAAAATAAAAATATTGGACACAAGCCTAGGGTGTTGATCAAAAACAAGTATTTTCCAAAGGATTTTAATTCATTTCTTGCCAGAAGCACAATGAATAAGGCAAGCATCTTAGATTTAGTGTGCGTTTCAAATTTGGCTTCGCGAAATAATCGGGAGGTGTTTTGGCAATTTATGTATGAAAAACTAATCTGCACTTTCAGGAACGATAAATTTTTGTGCACTAATTATCCACTGAACGGATGCGAATTACAGCACTACTTAATGCACAAACACGTAAACATGTGAAGCTTGATTTAAGTTTATTGACAAAAGCTTTCAGCAGCGTGACAAAATTAACAAATATGTGAGTGAGGAAATATATATATGATAGATTTCTTGTCTGAAATTGTCTGAAATAAGTTAGCATTGATTGCAACTTTTGGTAGCCACATTTGACTCAATTTTTGCATTGCTGTGTTAGACAGTGATACCTCAACAATGAAGATCATGCCTTGGATGTATTTATCCTATCATTCCAAAGGGCCTTATTTGCCTGATAATAAATTCGGCTATGCTGAAATCGACATTGTTCCATTTATACTACCGTGACGTCGAGTTGACTTTTACCTAGAAGGCTGTAATTGATGTTGAGCCAATGTGTGTACCTGAGCTCTATTTAGCAACTAATTTACAATAGAATATTACTCTGTTGAGATGCACTATTTTATTGTATTTGGTAATTGATTTTATTCTTTGTGTTTGAATAAAGAAAGTTGATTAACAAATGTAAATTGCCTTTTTGATCAAAACAATTGTCATTATTCTGTACCCCGGGTTACACATGTTATGATTGTATTATTCGAGTAATGTACCCCGGGGTACAATCTTTGGAAAAGATTTTTTGGGATATTAGCAGTTCATGACTCGATCTGTTGCTCCATCGCTGCTATTGACGACTCCAGCAATGCAATCAGCGCTCTTTGAGCCTTGTATTGAAGGGATTACAATTGGAACGTCGCCGTTGAACCGATTTTGTGTGCCTGGCGATTTGGAAGTATGTCATTTGGATAAGAAATGATGATATTCTAATCTCTTAGGTTGATTTGCATCATGCCACGCTCGAACACACCAAAGTTCATGGGATTTGGGTATTTGTAGATCATAGTACAAGAGGAAGTTTAGATCGTGATTGCACACGATTTCATCGTCACGCTACAGTTGTGAATGATGGCGATACGTTTGTTGTTGGCAATACAGAGATCCAAGTGCATTTTTATGATCAAGTTGCTGATAAAGCTGGAAGCCATCGAGCTGTTAGCATTGATACACATCAATACGCAATACCTCAAAAACCAGTGAGAAGAATTATTGCGCCGGAATATACCAATTCTCCTGTGCCAAAGCACAAACGTGCAAATAGTAGATCAAGTGAATTCTCTTTTGATGCTGTGGAATTTGATACCGTTGATAATCAAGTACCACTCGAGTATTCAGCTTCACCACAGCCCGCAGCAGGACGATTTTTACAAGTAAGATTGGCCCCTTGTGTAGCTCAGGTGTCATACAATGTAGACAAAACCTATTGCATCAAAACGTGATGATCTTCGAATTCAAGTATCAAAAAAGATGGCAAATCTGAACACAAAGCCATCTATTGTACCTACACCATCATCACCATTAGCCACAAGACCAGCAAGAACGATTAATATTGATCACCGAGATCATATATCTGGTTTTCATACTGAAATTTCCAATGCACATTATCCTTCTCAACGTCAAGGAAACTCGTTGTTTACTCTTGATTTACCTAAGTCTCCAGCAGTACCAATTTTACCACCCAAAAGTTCATATCATCTTTTTCAAGGAATTGAAGATGAAAATCATCCTGAAAATGAAGTGTATTCAAGTGTAGAAAGCAATGCACCAACTGAAATAGCAAAATATCGTGATTCGGTCCATCAAACATTTCAATTCCTATTCTCACATTTGTTGTAGATGGAATCGTTAAGCAGTTTTGAAGATGAACCAAATGAATCTATTGTATATCCTCAAATCAAACCAAATACACCACCACCTCGTGATGAATCGAATGAAGATGATTCCCTACATCAACGTTTAATTTCATCGCTTCGACTCAAACGTCTTCAGCCAAAGCCACCAACGATTGATCCAGTTTTATCTCCATACAAAACAGCTAAATCTCTCAAGCAAGATCCATTACAATTTTACATGGAATCTCCACGGGAAACATCATCCTATTTTGATTATTCACTACATTAATCAATTTGTTAAATAGTAATTTTTAACGTATAATTACGTTATTTTTCGTAAATATACGTAAATAAAATGTCAAAATGTATCCTCACATCAAAAACATTCTTTTCACCGTCTTTTCACAAATCACACCGTATATTCAATACATTAACATGATATATTTCACGTGAAATATCTTTGTATCACGTACTATTTGCACATTTACCACGTTAACAAATAAATTTTGACTATTTCCAACTTGATACAACTCTGCCGCGTGGCTATGCAGCAACTTCCGTCTATTCCGCCCTTCTGCCGCGTCTCCATCACACGAATAAACTTCCTCCATCCTCTGGCCTGCATTTCGCGCGACATGTGTGACAGCATGACGCGCACTCGACAATTACATTTTTCAACCAATCCTAATCATTTGACCACGTCATTTGCTCTTTGATTGGCCAACGCCATGCGGCGGTGTTGACCCTGATTTCAACAAATTATACTATACAAAGAACAAGTATTCTGGACGCCATACAAAAATATTTAAATCATTTGAGATTTTTTACTGTCAAGGATGCAGAGCTCTGGCGAAGAGTCAAGCGAAGGACGTGTGATGGCCAAGAAATTCTTTGAAGATAATCAAAAAGAGATGATAGAAGAGATTGAAGAGACCCATAGTGTTCTTGAGCCTGAAGTAGCGATTGAATCGCAGTTGAAATCTGTGCGAAAACGCTGTAATAGCGTAGAATTGGTGTATAGCGATGATGAAGTATCGACAGCTACCTCTACCATTTCGCTTGTGACATCGCCTAAACCAGCAACAGTGAAGAAAGGAACGTGTATTGTACAAACAAGATGTACAAGCTATGAAAAGCTTTGCTTATGTGAAGTGAAACGACACCGTTCAGCTACTTCATGTTGGCTTGTGGCAAATGGAATTGTGTATGATGTCACGGATATAATGAATCAACATCCTGCGGGAACTAAATGCATCTTACGTAAAGCTGGAGGTGAAGATTGTACAAAAGACATGAAATTTCACTCAAAAGCTGCACGTAATTGTTGGTCAAAATGTCAAATTGGAAAACTTCAACCGTGTGGAGAAGACAATGATACGGGAACCTCTTGTTTGATCATGTAATTGCATGAAGTATTTATTCAAAGATCATCATATTTAATATACTACATAAAGGTTTGTCAACATTTTGTAAGCAATAGCATACAATGGATGAGTGTGATAGGGATAAAGACACCACAATGTGATGTGTATTAGATCGTATGGATACACTACATGATAAGATGTGGCGTGAGAAAGTCTCTTGTCTCTTCTTAGAAAACTGAATTTACTCCCAAACAAGGGTTGCTAGTGCCCATGTTTAACAGTTCATTTGCTATAAAGTTATGTGTATTTTACATGGAAACTTGATGTACAACATGCATGAAATCTCTGGATTCATGACAAGATAATGTGTTGGATGATTTATTGTAGTCTTTACGTGAATTGTTTCATGAATTCCGTTGCAACAACACGTCCACGAGCATTGAGATTGATTTTCATTTCACTGATTTCCTTGTCAATGTCTTCCATGAATTGAATGATAAAATCAACCAATTTATGTTTGTACAAATTTTCCAAATGCCCATGAGTAATTAAAAAGCTCATATCATATCCCTAATCATTAGATATAATCTTGTTTTATTGATAAGTTCATACCTCAATAGGTTTACGACGAAGAATGATAAATTGTTCCGCGCGTTGCATGAGAAATCGTGAAAATTTGTGGCATAAAATGCTTTCAATTTCATCTGCTTGTTTAATGCAAATGGACACGCGTGTCGAATTGATACTTGGTTCAATGCAGCACTTTTCATTTTCATTACGACAGATCACAATTGGATTCAAAATCAATTCTTTGCTCATACGAACTTCCACCTCAGGTTTATTATGACGTTCCACGACTTGCGATGGAAAGTTTTGAAGGCACAATGCACCTTCAAGTGTTGAACGGATCGAATTCAAGTAAGGAGCTAACGTATTCGCCTACATACACAAAGATAAACATAATTTCCTTGAAGAGCATCCAACAGACCATTGAGCGGCAATAAGAAAGGCAGAGTGTTCCCCCATTCACTTTCATCTTTCACGGAAATAGTGTTAAACATTATTTACCAGTTTATTTCCGCCATTTCGTCTTTATTCTTGATATAAAGCAGTCTATCCACTTATGTAGCCAACTGATATTGATTATCTTGTCTTTAATCCCATTCATCATGTATTATTGACATCATTATCTACATCTAAACACTAAATAAGGACATTTGTACACTAATAACGTATATCCAACACCATCATATCATACACTATATATTAATACCACGATTTCAAATTCTCTCTGCATTTAGATTTAAATACACTATTTTAAGGTAAAACACTATTTAATATTGAAATATACTATTTCTTCTCATTTCCGAATATCAGAAATGACTTGTGTAATAAAAATGAGATGGAGAATTCTTCTAAGAAGATTGTAGATTTGCATCGGTCCTGTGTGTATTCCTGTGTATTCTTTACTCCCCTTCTTGCTTCTTTTCTTACAAAAGATGTGGTCGTGGATAACAGGGAAACAAAAGGCTGAAGATGAAGATGTACAAGCTCAAGATGGAAAAACTACCGATGGAAATGGGGATCTTCGCAAGCGAAAAGGAGGTCCTGCTAATGTAATCACAATGAAATCGACAGAAATGTGGAAGGAACACTTGGTTATGTCTTCTGAACAACCGGTATCTGCGTCTATTTGATCAAAATTGCTAAAAAAATTTAGCTCATTGTCGACTTTACAGCAACATGGTGTGGTCCTTGCAAACGTATTGCACCTCTCTTTGCTGAATTGAGTGGACGATACCCTCGTGGTATCTTTGTCAAGGTCGATGTGGATGAATTGGATGTATTAACAAATTCATACTTTTAGTGGAAATTTGACAATATGATTAGGATGTCATGAGCGAGTGTGGAGTGCGTGCTATGCCTACTTTTCAAGTATACAAGTACCAAAAGAAAGCTGATGAACTTGTTGGTGCCAATCCTGGGGATCTTGAAAAATTAGTAGCTCGCCATTGCAGCTAAATTTGCATTTATAAAAGAATGCTTTCATTCATCACTGCTTTAGTAACAAAAGATCATCAATGTATTGAAAGTAATTATACAAGAAGTGTTCTGGACGCTTCACCGCCTTCGGCAACAATTGGTTCACCTCTTGAACGGAGTTTAAGTGCTTCTCCATGTGAAATAACACCAATGCCAAGAAACATTCCACTGATCCCAACCCAGTACAAAATCCATCGCAACAGAGACACATTATACATATCATCAAAGAAACAAATACCAGAAATTGCACCAGTAGCAATTAACGTGGATTCATACAAGTAGATAACAAAAAGAGCATCGTAGAGCTTAAGTGCCATATTCAGCACATGAAGCCCTGCAAGGGCAAAAAATATCGCTCCAGCACCAACAAAATATGCTAATGGGGAAGTAAATAATACCTATATAGACCATTTAGTCAGTTTAGATACGATAACAACTTACTGTGACTCCATTTTGAAGCAAACGTAGTAGTGATGTCATACAATAAAGTTGACCACTTAAGCTTCCAGCCAAGATTGACAATGCAACTCGGCATGATACTTTTTTGTATGGGAATTTTAGATCTGGTGAATGATTTTGATTAAATGCTGCAGATGAAAGATAGCGTAGTCCAATACTTGTTATGGCAAAGATGCAAAAGTATACAATAAACTGCACAGATAGAAAATGTGATGGTAAATCATCCACTGGAATACGATGAATTTCATGGCCGCCATTGACACTAACTACAATACAACCTAAAAAGATTAAAGCTGCACCAAATATGTCCTACAATACGTAATTGTTAGCTTAATCACACTACTAACAACGTACTCTAGCACGCAAAGGTTCTTCAAGAATCCAAGGTGAAAAGATAGAATTCCATACAATGCATAGCCCACCCATGGGGGCTAAAAGTGATTGTGGAGCAAAGTTATAAGCAGCTAAACAAAGAACGGGATTAAGCACCACAATGCAAAACATTCCACCAGCCCACCACCATCGACTTGTTGATTGATGATTGAAAGAAAGCTTTAGCATAACTTTTCCAAGCACACCAACTATGGAAGACACAGCGCTGAGGAGCACCCCAAGCAACCAGCTCATAACGACTGGAGTTATCAACTAATAAAGATTTTCTAGACGGAACAGTCCAAGTAACTATATAATTAGTTTATTACTAGCATAGCTTTAGTTTATAAACTAATTACATTTTGTTAGCTACTTCAATGTATGGGGTGTTATCAAAGTTGTAGACTTCAATTTCATTGCTATTGCCGCCTGCTTGGATAAAGAGGTTTTTAGCTTCGGTAGCAAAGGCTGCTGAACCAGCAATGTACAATCGACGTTGAGAAATATCTGGTGCCATCGCTGCAATACGTTCTTTGGAGAGGTATCTATCGGTGATGATCTTGCTTTTGTCCCAGTTGATTGTTTGAAAAAGTGGCACTGGTTCAGCAGTGCATTGAATAGCCACAATATTACCATCCCAAGCATCTCGAATTGCATATACACCTTTAGTCATTGCATACAAAGGAGCTGCACCGATACCTTCACTGATGAATAAAAGTTTTTTGGGAATGCTCTCAGGGGTGTCAGTCTCAAAGTGAACACCACCATTAATCCAGTAGACGTTGACAATACCATCAACTTCTAAATCAGAAAGCCATTTCGATGAGGCACTTACGTTTTCAACGCAAATATCAAAAGATTTGACATTTACATCGTAGACACTAGTGATCGCGTACGATCGACGAACTTCACCGCCGGGCATCGGGAAGGCCAAGTAGAATTGAATCACCAGAATGATAACGTAGTGGGAAATCCATTGTGATGGAAAGACGCACAATAGTTGATGACAACATTTCTTTTGCAACAACTTTACCTGGAAGACTTGGCCGAATTGGTTTGGGTTTTTTATCCATGATTACAGGTAGCATAATATAGTAAAGAAAGCAATATGATGTTAAATACGCTTCAGCGACAGCATCATTCCACTCAGGCCCACTTACAATTGCAAGTGTTTTAAGTAGCACAGTGCCCATGACATTGTAATGGTCTTTTGTAGCGCCAAATGTAGTATGTCGAGCAGCCATATCTTGGCAAAATTGAACCACGTTTTTGGATTTAATGACTGTAGCCATAGTACCAATAATACCAGCAAGAACCTTTCCTTGCACTGTCATAGCCGAACGAAACATAGGACGGATTGTAGGAGATTCTTCAAACATCATTGAGTAGAAGGTAGTGTAGAAGAATTTTGTTGGTGTGAGATGTTTAGCTGGGTCAAATGCAGAAGTCCCTTTAACCACTGCAGCCCAATGCTTCTTAATCAATGGCTCATGCTCTCGTTTAACTATGGGGCGCTTAATTTCAAGGTCCATTGCATCAGTTAGAGCAGCTAGGAAGGCATCTTTAATACATAAATTGCCATCAGAATCACTGTAGATCATGGACGATTCTTCATGAGAGACTCCTCCACCCATCTTTCGGTTGGAATAAAATATGAATATATCATAAACGATTTGCGGGATATTATTCTGAAGGTTTAATTTTCGATAGAAGAAATTGTTTCTCTAATCTTAACAAAGTACCACACACATTTGCAACAGTAGCATAACATTATACTGTATTACGTAGACAAATATGGAGCATTATCAAATGAGTAAATGGTTACATGATCTGCAACGCCGCCCATCTCAACAAAGAGCCTTATGGTCGAATCAATCATTCCAGGGCAACCAGCAACGTATAAATGACGATGTGATAGATCTGGGGCAATTTCTTGCAATTTTTCACGAGTTACACTGTTGCTGGCAGTAATACGACACCGATCCCATGCTTCATTAGGTCTTGCAGAAATAGTGGGCGATTGAAAGTATGGAATTGGATCTTCGTCGTAGCATTGAAGAAATACTACATCACCATCGTGCTGGTCTCGAATTGTATACAAGCCTTTTGTCATTGCGAACAATGGGGCAGCACTCATATTTTCACTGATGAACAAAAGTTTTCTTGGGATGCTCGTGTGTGTGTCAGTCTCCAAATGCACTCCAGCATTAATCCAGTATATGTTAATCACAGTGTCAGTCGGAACACCACAAAGCCACTTGGACGTCTCGCTATTGGCATAAACACAAATATCAAACGTGTGCATCCCGGCTTCATAAAGACTTGTAATGGCATATGAACGGCGGACCTCTCCATCTTTCATTGCTAAACCGAGGAGGATCGAATCTCCAGGATGATAGCGCAATGGAAAATCCACAGCAATGGTTAGTCGAAATGATGAATTGGACAATGCTTGTTTTCGAGCAACATGCCCTGGAAGACAAAGCTGCAGCGGTCGCCGTGGTGTTTCCAATATCACAGGAAGCATGATGTAGTAAAGCAAGCAATACGACGTTAAGTAAGCTGTTCGAATTTCTTCACTCCATTCAGGCCCACTTACTTCCTCTAGTGTTTGAATCAGCGTTTTCCCAATACTTGTGTAGTGGGCCTTGGTAGTTCCATATCGAGCATGCATCCGCGCTAAATCATGACACGCACTAACGATGTTGTTGGCCTTGATAACAGTAGCTAGCAAGGCTACTAGCCCAGTAAGAGCTTTTCCTTGAACTGTCATTGAGGATCGAAACATAGGACGAACTTCAGGTGCAGCTTTGAATAAATTGGAGTAGAAAGTAGTGGCGAAAAATTTCGTTGGAGTTAAATGTTTTTCTTTGTGAAATACAGCAGTTCCCCTACAAACGATTGCCCAGTGCTTATGAATAATAGCTTCATGCTGCTTGGTTACAACTGGCTGTTTGATATCAAAGTCCATTTCTGGTAGCAACGACTCGGTGTAATCACTTTTCAATCCAATCGAGCCATGCTCATCGACGTAAAGCATGGAGCCTTCATCAACCGAGCCACCACTGCCCATGTTCTTCGTTTTATTTTTTAGTGGCTCTTCTAGAAAGGCGACGAGTAGTTATTGTATCAAGTATGTAGGTGAAGTTTCACAAAAACTGAGGACCTTTGGAGCTATCTCGACATCGCAATTTACCCGATTACCCCATGCAGTGCTGAGTGAAACGGAATCTCGTAATCAATAGAAAGTTAAACTCTCTTTATCACTCTTGTCTTAGATTTCTTAAATGTGCCATACATTTATTCATGTAGTATCATCAGGTAAAGTATAAATATTTTTTGGATACAAGTGAATGTGATATATCATAAATTAACAACAGTTTGATGGGTACTAGTAGAAAGTAAAAAGGCTGATTCAGCGTAATTCATATCTAATTTCTAATTTACTGGCAACATGAAATGGGAGACTACATATTTTGCATTGCACAAAAGGTCAATGATTAATTAATACGTGGATACAATGAATGAATGATTTATGAGAATCTTTTATACAAACTGAAGCTTTGCGAAGTAAAGAATACAATGAATGTCGCTGCCTGTAGAAATTCAATTTAAATTTGATCCACTCGATAACATTGACTCAACTCTTCCTTCCTCCAACGATGACTAAAAGAGCTCCAATCAGAAGCAAAGGTGTTGCTACAATGGCAGATGACCCAGGGACGCCTTGAACATTTGCTATCCACCCCATCACACTTCCAGCACTGGATCCCAAAGCATGCTGACTGAGATTAATACAGGACTCGAGTGTTTACAGCAAGGTTTGCAAGGGTGTGGCCAGCAATTCCAGGCACAGCAGCTGCTCCAAGAATTAAACCAAATCGGTCCCATGAACCAAGAAATCCGAGAAGAGCTTAAGGGCCCAAACCAATTAGAGATGTTCCAGGTTCAAATGAAAAGGATAAAATTCCGACTAATAATGCACCCAAAAGTGTGACTGGAAATGTGTACAAAAACAATGGCATCCATGTACGACAAGTTAAACCTCCTTCAAAGTAAATCAGGATAGTGCCTGCGCCAGATAAAGCTACTAAGTTACCCGCTAATGTTGGGTCGTGTCCAGCATCACTCGAACTAGTGTCAAATACCAACAATACCACCACACCAAGAAAACCAACCACCAGTTGCCTCCAATACCGTCGGAGGCATGGCTTCATCGGACAACACACCAACTGAAATAACGTCAGAGCTACAGCCTCTTTCTTAGTTGGACAAGCTGAGTACTCGATTGACATTGCTCCATCGTCTAGAAATGGCTGTGGATAATTATCATGATCAACCGAATGTAGTAAAGAAATTCACTCTCTCCATTTGCATCACAACGAAGTGTCAACACGATCGCCTCCAATTGCACAGATAGCTCTACCACGGTTGATTTTGTGTCTTTCGTGCTTGTAGTGATCGCAAGAGGAACCGAACTGACATCAATGTCACAAGCAATATAGGTGTAGTTGTCACCAGAAGCAACGAATCTAATAAAGATGTATGGGCTACACTCCAACCCCGCGCACCGAAATGCATTCCGAGAGCGATACCAATGATGACTATGAGTGGAATTGCTGATTTGTATCGTCGCCAAAATGCAGCATCGAGAGTTTGCCTGTCTTGAGTTCATAAATTAGACCAAAGAATTGAATGAAAGCTGTCAATATCAAACGCCAAAATGATTGCATAAACGGTGGTGTCTCTGTAAGCAATGCAAACCATACACCGCTAGAAGACATGGCAATGACAGCAATAACTAGGATGGCGTAGGCCCGTAATGGTGTAGGAGCTTTGGCAAGAGAAACTTCGGTGTCAGTGTCATTGATGACGCCGTTGCGATCCATAGGGAAATAATTAATGATTAGTGTGGTTAAGTTTGAACTTGGTTCAACTACCATATGTTGTGACGAAATCGTCCAGTAGTGGACTCAACCTTACATATCTCATATCTTTCTGTACTAGATCTATAAATCTAGAATGGTTAAAGATCTCTAGATCTAGAATACTGCTAGATAAATACGTAATAAGACTCCGTTTGCATTTAACTTGGAATTACACAGAGGAGTAAGTCAGCCGTGGCCTCGGCGATACATCATATCATATCTTTCAAAAGCGATATGAAAGCGGTATTTCAACTTGTAGCGTTTGGTAAGTAGTAGTAGCAAATCTCCAGTTTTCGACCGACACAACCTTGCTGAAAAGTACGATAATAAATCATTGAAACCAAAGCAGTGAGTCAGACTCAAATAAAATTGGTCGTTTGATAAATATGAAAGTACATCACTTTTATATCCACCTGAAAGGTTTTGTACACATATGCTAGATGTCCTCTAAGGTTAGGGCTAATTTTGAGCTTGATCAATTTTCTGGCTGAAGTCGCTGTTGATTGCAAGTGTTTAGTGCATCATTTTATTGAGAAATTTATGTCAAGTTCTCTATACCAACTATAATTGCTGGAACTTCATTCAGCAGAGAGTAATAGAATATTTCTAATTGATCAAAATGATGCCAAAAATTTCTTGTGAGAGTTTAAAACCTTTTAATGCATGTATTTTTGTGAACATGATGATACTGTCCATGTACTTAATCGTTCCCTCAACTAGAGACTTCCTAGATTTTGGGTAATTTCATGCTATTTGTGCAGCTCCAACCCCTAAATATAAACATCCTAGCTTTTGAAAAAATCAATATATCTGGCAAATGTTCAAATATTTGTTGTTGCATTTCTTGATGTCAAAAGTTTTATTTGGTTGATAGTTGAATAAGCGCTCAACCTTTAAAGTGAAGACTGGTATCTCAAATTGTATAATCAAAAGATTGCTAAATAAAAGACTATATTAATTTGCTGTTATAGCGCAAACTATTATTTTTAAATTAATCGAGTTTAAGAAAAGATGGGGTCATAGTTTTCAAGGGCATCTACTATATCTCCAAATTTGACTTTTGTACCTTTTGTTTCATATTTAAGCAGGACCAAGGTATGAAATTTGTGACGAGATAGGGCATTCACGCAAACAATGTGCATGATCATGTAATGTAATATGAGATGGTCTGCCATGTCTCGTTTGAAAAATGCTTAAAATCACCGCATCACAAGCAAAGTTCTTTCATCGTTTAAAGTATATTAATAATTTACATCATAAAGTCGACAATTTAAGTCTCTCCAACTCTCTACTTTCTACACAATTACAAACCTGAGCTGTTATCAAAATGATTCTCAAGGTAGGACTCATATTTTCTTCAAGTATGATTGATTACTTCTACAAGTTAAAATCTTTCCTTAGATATTTCCAAATCTATTCTGCTCTAAACTAGATTCTTCACATTAAAATCCCAATTCTATTCACGACATCCTTTGTGTTCGCCTACAAACCTTTTTCCTTTAGAAGCCATCACGCTCATCGATCCTAATGTCTCTCGTCACCACAATTGTACCATCCATGCAGTTGATTTGCATGTTGAAGCAATATTCCACTTACGAACGTACAAATTATTGCGCAATATCTTACACCATTCACAGCTTATATTCTCCACTACAAAGCACATTTCCATCTCTATAATCCTACAAAATTTATACATCTTCTAATGCCTTATTGCGCATACCATAATGCCTCATATTTGAACCGCAAGAAATCGTAGCAATCACCACAAGAAGTTTACATCATCTGGTTTGCCTCTTTGATTAAGAAGTATACAAACTTCAAGATAACTAAAAAGTTGCATACAAATTTCAAATATAATGTCAAATTGCGCATTCGAAAACTATCAATAAAATCTAATCCCGACTTTTGATTGGCTAAAATACATGCTTTTTTTTGATTGCACAACCAAAGGGCAAAGTGCACAAGATCTCAGTCTCATCATGTCCACGATTTCATTTTTGATTTTGACATGATCCGCCAGCGTTCTCAAGCTATGGCACGTGCTGCCGTACGTGCTTCTCAACGAGCCTTTTCTACTGAAGCTTCCGAGCGTTTGATTATTTTCGATACGACATTGCGTGATGGTGAACAATCGCCTGGAGCTACTTTGAATTTTCAAGAAAAAATGCACATTGCCAAGGGTTTGCATACAATGGGTGTGGATGTGTGTGAAGCTGGTTTTCCCATTGCATCTCCTGGTGATTTTGATGCTGTTTCGGCCATTGCTCAAGAAATTGGACCTTTGTCCCGAGGATCCAACCCTGATTTAATGACAATTTGTGGCTTGGCTCGATCGACAGAAAAAGATATCCAACGTTGTTATGATGCAGTTAAACATGCTCCAAAACATCGTATCCATTTGTTCTTGGCTACGTCTGATATTCATTTAAAATACAAACTTAAAATTTCACGGGATGAGTGCATTCGACGTGCTGTCGAAGCTGTGTCCTTTGCAGCATCGTTGTGCCCTGATGTTGAATTTTCTCCTGAAGATGCTGGACGTAGTGATCCTGATTTCTTGTGTGATGTGTTGGCTGAAGTGATTACTGCTGGTGCCACTACGTTAAACATTCCAGACACCGTCGGCTACACCATTCCTGAAGAATATGGCAACTTGTTTTCATACTTGATCAAAAACACCAAGGGCAGTGAAAAAGCTATTTTCTCGACCCATTGCCACAATGATCTTGGTCTTGCTACTGCTAATGCTTTGGCTGGTATCACTGGTGGGGCTCGCCAAGCTGAAGTCACCATTAATGGTATTGGTGAACGCGCCGGTAATACTTCGCTTGAAGAACTTGTCATGACCCTCAAGACTCGCCCACATCTCTTTCCAGTGCACACTAATATTGATTCGACTCAAATTATGCGATGCAGTCGCATGGTGAGCCACTACACTGGTATTGCCATTCAACCAAACAAAGCAATTGTTGGTGCCAATGCATTTGCCCATGAAAGTGGTATTCACCAAGATGGTGTCTTGAAGCACCAAGCTACGTATGAAATTATGCTTCCTGAATCAGTCGGTTTGAATGAAAATCGCATGGTCCTTGGCAAACACAGTGGTCGTCATGCTTACAGCAAACGGTATGCAATCAGTATCTATCATATTTCTAATTATCTTTTTGTAGTTTGGCTGAACTTGGCTACACTGATTTGACCAAGGAGCAACTTGATATGTTTGTTGAAAAATTCAAAGTCCTTGCCGATGAAAAGAAGACTGTGACTGATGCCGATATGGAAGCTATTGTATCGGATGATCTCTTTAAACCAGAAACTTTCTGGACCCTCCAAGCAGTTCACGTCACCGCTGGCAACCGAGTTAAACCAACTGCTACAATTACCCTTAACTATAAGGATGGTAGCGAAGTGAGTGAAGCCGCCATGGGTTCAGGACCTATCGACGCTATTTACTCGGCTATTTCCAAGGCAACTGGATGTGATAATTTATCTTTGCATGAATACACCGTCGAAAGCATCACTGATGGTATCAAGGCCTTGGGTGATGTCACTGTTCGTATCTCGGAAGTTGAAAACAAGACGGCTTTGATGAACCCACAAACTGAAGTAACCCGTAGCCGTCAATACGTTGGACACGGTGCAAACACAGATATCCTAGTAGCTTCGGCTTCAGCCTACGTCAATGCAGTCAACCGCTTGTTGGCAGCTAAGGAACGGGATGAAGCCGCAGCACGACGTGAAGAAGGACGGGTTAGCAGTGCTTAATTGCATCGTATCTCCTATTTAGACTTTTTCATAATCTAAAATTTCATGATTGTGCAAATTTTTGTGATGAGTATCTGGTGAAAATACTTCGTTGTATGAACAATATCTACTAAATGCCATCTCTAGACTTCTTAAGTCTGATCGTATCGAACTGTAAGGACATCATGAACCAT
>JNBS01000314.1:0-10553 GCA_002081575.1 Thraustotheca clavata | reverse complement strand
TTTATAGGTCATTTAGAATCCTGGTGCAATTCAACATTACAGGAAGTTTGAACGATTTCGTTTAGAATTGATTTGATTTGTTTTTTAGAGACTTGCACAGGTTTGATAGCAGGTTTGATAGTCGAAATTGGTTTTTTCAACGATTGCTGGATATTGTTCACAACACGACAATGAGAAATAATCTCTTTATGAATGTATTGATGGGCAATTTGCTCATTTTATATAATTAGTTGTCATAATCCATCAAATCATGTAAATGACTCTATGCCAGAAAGAAGAAAATTGTCAAAATACTTCGCTGGCTTCAAGGCCCAATCTACAAGCAAATGGGCCGATGGTTTAATGAATATACAATGAAAATGTCCAAGTAAATGATTTGCACAATACTGTACTAAGGCATTCATACTGTTGTATTTCACTCTTTTGAATAAATATCATGGCAAGACCACTTTCCACAAGTAGTTGACAATAAACGAACTATTTTCAAAATACCAAGATGGACAAGCAAGATGAAGAAACGAGTTGGACAGACCGAGAAGAACAATCATTGCAGCCAATTCACGACAGACATGTTAATGAACAATGTGAATTATTTACTAAACAACAAGATGAATGGAATACCATGATGTTGACCAGAACAAGCTCACAAGATGACACTTATAATTGTGAACTACAATTAGAAACCATGAGTACTCGACATGCTTTTGAAATATCCAATTTGTCCAAAAATATTTCATTTCGTAAGAAAACAATGGATTTACAGCACATGCATGAATCCAAAGCATTGAATGAAAAGCATGCCTTTGCGAAAGCAATGTTGGCAGAGAAAGAAAAGTTTGAAAAACGAGCTTTGGCTGTAAAACAAGGTCATGAAGTAATTGTGACGAGTTTACACAGTACTGATCAGCAAATTCTTGAAGAAGAAACACTACAAAAACTACAATCGGATGAATGTGCTACTTTGCATACACAACAACAACTAGAAATTGAAAATGCTGCCGATGCAATTCGAATTGAACATGTTGTGGAAGAATTTTTCAGTGAGGATTCGTCTTTATGAAAATTGTTTACATGCCATTGAGCAATCGGTTAGCTGCAGCTTCGACATTGTTATCTGCAGTACGTAGGGCAGCAATAGCTTGTTCACGTTCAAAACCAAGTGCCTATGATTTTATAAGATAAAAATTGAATTGATTGTTGTCATACAGTGAGTTGTTCAATAGCTGCTTCAGAAGGAGGAGCCTATAGTAGGATCTATTAGATTTGATATTGTAGTATGGATATTACCACTGGAATTGGCATACCACCACCCATACCAGGTATCAATTGCTCACGAAAGCCTTGACCATTCTACTATAGTTTAACTGCTTAAATCAGGATGTATAGCTTACAGGTTGACCCATAGCTGCAGCACGCCTTTGCATCTCTTGTAATTGACGTTGACGTTGTTGGACAGCCGCTGCTGCAGGTACAACCATAAAAATGGGATGAAAAATCTAATGCTGATGCTCAGTACTAATTTCATGTGCAATGCAATACTTCAAAAAACCAACAGAGAAAAGAAGGAAGACGAAATTTGTGCAATGGAAGTGATTTGGTTTGGTAAAGTAATCCAACAAGTACTCCAGTTAGAAATGGAGTAATTGTATCAATTCCACGAAAACAAACCTACAAGTCCTTTTCAGATATAAAATGTCATAAATTTGTACCAAACACATCATGAAATAAGTGGGTGATTTATCCGAGAATGCAATTCCCATTGCACGAACAAAATGTGGCTGAAGTTTTGGTACATTTCCTATATCAATGGATAATCGAAATCTTTTTGTAATAAATCTACCAAAGTACAAAACCATTAAAGCACCGATTAAAGCATAGGGTCCACTTGCAATAGATTTGACAAATTTAAACTTTAAAAGACCAATTTGAAGCAAGCTCGATAAAGTCATTACAAGTACGACAAAACTACCAAATTTCTTGGATCCAAACTACAAATAATCAGCAAAAATTCAATCATTCCTTTCATTTACCTGGCGTTCAAGCACACGACAACTAAAAATCAAATAGATCCCAAATGCTACTGCCACACCACTATCCAAAATACATGAATTCTTACTCAATATCAATCTTCTTACTCTCCAAATCCAAAATGACTTGTTAAAAGACGCCAATATTGTGATTGTTTACCTATCTTTCTCAAATCTATACAAATATTAGCCAAATCTTTCATAAACCATATACCCAAATGCATTTCGTTGGGCCGGTCAAAGAATATCGCAGCTGCAGACATCAAACCTGTTGCAGACATATATGCATACGTCACAGGCGTCTTATCTAGTGTCCGATTTCCATTAAAACCTCTTAATATGCTCAAATATACAAAGTCCTCCAAGGTCAGGATGCATCATCTTCCACACGTCAAAATATAATCAAAAGCTAAAAACGCGTTTTATTTCTTTATTTAGGTAAAAGAAATAAAACGCGTTTTTCGCTTACACTTGAACAAATTATATTAACATTAGTCATACTTTAATCAAGTCATTTCAGTATTTTTCATGGTGAAAAAAGGTATACTTTAATCAAGTGAGATGACGATAAATCAATGTAGGAAATAAAGTATACTTTATTCAAGATATACCAACATTCTATGTGTCCAACGTTGAAATGATTTGATTAAAGTATACTTTTGTCGAAAGAACTGATTTAACTTGATAAAAGTATACAATGAGGTTTTTTAAATATACTAAAGTTAAGTATAGTATACAATTTACCATGTCTGCACGACTTGTACGAGCACATAGCGCCGTCGAATTGGCCGAAGCGGCTCCGTTCATGAAGAAATCGACTCCTAAATCAAGTCCACATGAAGCAACACACAAAGTTACTTTGTTAATGGACCAGGAAGAGTGTCCTATTTGTTTGGATGAGTTTCAGCCTTTGGGGCAATCGGTATTTACTGGCGAATGTGGTCACAAGTTCCATTTCGCTTGTTTGCTTGAAAATATCAATCACGATGAAGCTAATGCTACAAAATGTCCAATTTGTCGTAAAGTACAAACCCAATGGCCAGAACCAACATCTGGGCTAGCGAAAGCTCATCCATGCTGTACAAATTGTGGAAAACGAGGTTCAGGAGGCACAGCTTGTGAAGGTTGTGGGCATTCATTAGCACATACACCAACTGCAGCTGAACGAGCTCGTCAACAAAGCCAACAATCCAACAACGTCATCGTCGAGTGTCCAGCATGTCGTATTCGATGCCTTGTAAGTTCTACTGCACGAGGTACATTACAATGTCCCAATGGTCACTTGTTTACTCTACGAATGCCTTCATCTGCTGTTGCTCCACCAGCATTACGAGGGCCCATGGGAGGTATTGTAATGAGGCAATGTCCCTCATGTATGACTCGTGTACAAATGCCACCAGGCAGTCAACCAGGTCAATACATGTGCCCAAATGGGCATACCTTTTATTATCGTCCATAATACAATTTTCTTATCGTTCTATACCAAAAGTATATTCTATTATATCACAAGAGCTTAGAGTGAATCTTATCCAGTAGAGTAAAATTGTTATATCTTGCATGCTATCTAACTACCAAACTTATTCTTCTTTGTTGAATGGTTTGATAGACTTGATTGCATATAAAGGAAATGATTGTGTCAATATGATATGTTTGTTTAAAGAAATACACTGTATGATAGCGTTGTTCAATTTTGTATGCCAAAATGAAGAATTCTGAAGTTTCTGAGACAAAATGACAATTGTACATATTTGTACACATTACAATGTGGTAAATGAACGTGATTGGGTTTTGGCGCGTGGCTGACAATAGAAATCTACTTTTCTTCCATAATCCAATGGACTCGACACTACGCATTTGTCTATTGCTTGGAATTGCTTGTTTTGCAATTGCTATTGCAGGAATAGGTTTATCTAATCATCTTTTTTATATGAATTGATTTTTATATTATAGTGAGTGTGTCATTTCCAGGACTGATATTTCTTCCTATTCATGTGGTCATTCCATTGAATATTGTAAGTATTGTCTTACTTGTACCAATTGTCTATTGCTTTGTGGCATCATATAAAGACTCCAAAGCCATAAAGAAAACAGCCTCTGAAGGTTCCTATCTTCTTGGGTATTTACTTTTATGATTGTGTAAATGATAATTTCTTATCAAACAGGGAACAAAATTTACTTGTACATCAAGCATCAGAGCGTATTCATGCGTATATGTATGCAAGTCATTTTTTATCTGCTTGGGTAAGAAATATCATTTTCTAGGCAATGATATATAGTTTTATTATGATTAGGGGGATCGAATGTGGCGATTTGCAATGCCATTGTTGTTTATGGAAATCTTTGTTGATACATTATTACCAAGTGCAGTGTTTTCAATTGTATTTATAATGAATACAATATTGTATTTAATCATTGTTAGATTGTAAATATTGTTGGCTTTTTCTCCATTCCATCACTTGGTCGATGGCTTGATCATACTAATCGTATGAAAATTATGCAAACTTCGATTGCTATTGACAATACTTGTGTTGTATTAAGCACAATTACACTTGGTTCTATTCTCTATTTGATATCGTAAGATACAATATCTTTAATTCATGTCTAATGTACAATAGATTGTCATGGAGTTGGAATTGGTATTTGATTGTTTTGTTTGGTTTGACCATTGTATTTGGTGCACTTGGTCAAATTTTTAATGATGCACAAACTTTATCAATTGAAAAAGATTGGGTTGTTGTTATTGCAGATGAAACAAATTCTTCTCTTGTCAAATGGAATACAACAATGCGTCGAATTGATTTAACTTGTGCACTTTTATCCCCTTCTGCGTTTGGTTTTATCATGGATTTTGCAGGCGATGATCCAATGACAAGAGCAGCAATTGGTATTCTATCAATACAAAAAATATATAGTAACAATACCTTAGGAGCTGCAAGTGTTGGTATTTGGAACTTGGTAGCTGCCCCATTAGAATATACAATGGTTCGTGATGTATATTCTTTTGTGCCATCGCTGGCTATATCAGGTTATACTGGTAAACCAAAGCCAACAGTATCAGTGGTGCAATACTTTAGTTTGTGGACACAATATTTGAAGCATCCTACGTTTATTGTAAGCTTTTCGTTTTCAATTCTCAATATGACAGTACTCTCTGGTGGAGCTCTAAATATTTCTTACCTTCAGTGGCGAGGACTTCCACTTTCTTTACTTGGTATTTCATGTCAATATTTAGCTTTGATTTCACACATTTTGTAGGTGTAAGTTCTGGTCTTGGAGCACTTTTTGGGTTGTTTGGTACACTGGTATTTCCACTGATTCTTTCTTGCCTTGGTACTGTTGAACTTGTTGGTGTGGTGAGTGTTTGGCTTTTTTGGTTTACGTTGGCACCTATTGGAGCAACTTATCTTTTCTATGGAGAATCCAGCTTTACTGATTACACCATGGTAATTGCTGTCTTTGTTTCAAGATGTTGGCTATGGAGTTGTGATTTGGCAGAAACACAAATCATGCAAGAATGGGTAGAACCTGATCGACGAGGTGCGATCAATGCCATGCAAAGTGCTACTTCCAAAGTATTTTTCATTGGTGTTTTGCTTGTAAGTGTCTTTTATTCAGACCCAAGACAATTTGAAACTCTTGCTTTTGTATCACTTGGAGCTGTTGGATCTTCAGCTATTGGGTTTACAATTTGGTATACGTTTGTTGGAAAAAACCCCAATTAATGCTTCGTCCTCATCTCTGCTTTGCCAGTTCTTTCAACATCAAAAGTGTAATTGAACCTATTGAATGAATTCTTTTCAAAGTAATGAGTCTTCGTGAATTATTGTCCACTCTTTTGTGAATAAATGGAATGAAATCATATTGGTTGATCAACAACATAGTGATTCTACATAAATCTTTGCCTTGATATTATCCTTGAATAATAGAAACATCGCCAGACACAAAAGCATCGTATCGATGAAGTTTCTTAAACTTGAGATCAACGGGATGAGAATACCTATTTGATCTTTCAGTACAAATACTCTATTTTGAAGGATGTACATTTCTGCATTCAAAGTACTTGTATTTGCTGTTCGCTTTTCAATTTGAAGGAATGTCCAGCAAATTGCATGAGTTTCACCAAACTTTGGTGAACTTGGCATGCCATCAGCTAATTTAGATGCTGCAATTACCTCCATTACTACAAATGCCCCTATTCTTCATGTTAAAATAGAAAGATTTGTTCAATATACCAGCAGGTAGGTTTTCTAAAGGAGTTTGCATATACCATGTAAAACCATAATATAAAAGTGATGTTTGTGCAAGTGGCAAACATGCCACTTGTTGCTTCTTTTCAATCAAGTTTTTACTTGTATCTACAAAGTATTAAAAGTTTATCTCTGAGATGAATACTTACCATAAACACTGATAAGCACGCGAGGACGCAACAAGTTTTGAGCTTGGGGTAGCCCGATTTGCTCAACGTACACAGACAGATAAGAGCTATGTCTAACAAGACCTGGTTGTTTGAGTAAAAACACAATAGGCTCTTCTCCTTTTTTGACTGCCGATTGAACGTTCATAATGGAAGTCTTTGCTAGTTCTTGTTTAAGCGATTGCACCACTGTGAGTTCAAATGGATTCAATTCCAGTGTAGTGGCACCTCGATCAAGTAAAAACTAGGTTGTTAATAAGTTAATGCATGCAAAAATGCTCTTACTTTGGCAAGTGTGTGGTAATTGCGTTCGATTGCGAGTTTTAAAGGTGTTTTCTTTACCCCAGAGACTCTATTGATATCGGCACCATGCTCGAGCAACCACAAAGCAAGTTTAATCGCTTCTATTTCTTGTGAATCGAGCTTGGTTGTTGGGCTCAGCATTGGTGAGAGTACTTGATTTGTTTCCTGAATAACTTGCTTAAGAGATTTCTTTCGTGAAGAAGGAAGACGATCCACTGTTGATGTATTTTCAAGAAACCACAAGGCAGCTTTTACTGCATCACGCGGGTCTGTTAAAACTTTGCCAAGTACAGCCAAATGCAACGGGGTATCTCCTGATGGAGTTTTAAGATTACACCAATCTCGCTGTTGAGAACGACTAATGTATTGAATACTTCCACTTGATCTCTGCATAGCCAACATCCTGAAAATATTTACGATTTTTCGAATAAGACAATTATACCTGTGTTCTAAACTTGTTGGTACGGTGTCTCTTAGACAAGCTAGCCAACTCTGCACTTCTAATTCGCTTTGAGCTTGAAAATAAAGTCGACCTTCACGATTTCGGCTACATCACATTAGTCAATGAATTTACTCAATCATGCACCCTTCGAGTAGTTCTGGTGAGTGAATTTCAAATGAATATGGCACACTAGAGCATTTACGAAAGATAGCTTTTCCCAAATCCAATGTCTTATCACTAGGGTCATAATAATCAGACTAAAGAAGGTTAAGCTGTGTTGTACCTTTTAGAACCATTCGTAGGCTTGGATTTGTAGTATTCAAGTTGTGGGCAATTGTTTGTGTTTCTCAAAAGCACAAAGCGTTTGTGCCAGCGAGCAGCTTCACGTCGTTTTTTCAAGAATCCACTGATAACAGTGACTCCATTTGCATCCACTGCATTTCCAATGCAATTCTCTAGAGTAGAATTTGTTTCAGGACTTGAATCTTCATCTTGAGTTAATTCTTTTAATGGTAACTTTTGAGCAGCAAATGATACGAGAAACTTGACAACTTCGAGTCTTGTATTCAAACAAGCTTCATGCAAAGGAGTATATCCACTGGAATTGATACTTCGTAGCAGTGTTACATCGTGTAATGCGATGTATTTAACCACATTTAAGTCTCCAGCTGCAGCAGCAAGATGCAATAAAGTATTAAAATTGGCTTCTTGGTGGCGAATAAAAGCATACTCAGGATGCAAACGTAATGCTAAAATAATAGCATCGGCATCACGACGAATGCAACAATCGCGTAAATGCTGAAGTCTTGCGGCTAATTGTCTTTTGCGATAAGTAAATCTCAAATTCTTTTGAAGCATTCGAACACTGCGTTGCATCAAGAGAAAACTTCGACGTCCCAAAAACATTCGCACAGCTCGCTATATAAATGTAAGGAAAATTTTAAATACTCGAGTATTACTTGAATACAACGTGTACCCGATACTATCTTACGATACCGGTATTTATGAGCATACATAAGTAGCACAGATTTGAGTGATTTTTTAGCTTGTTGAAGTGCTGCGTATCGGAGTCTTTGCTTATAGCCACGATATTGGCTTTGAATCAAAAGAACTGATGATTTTTTGGATTGAAAATGGCGTTTAAATGGCACCATTCGAGCAAAGGACTAATTGATTATATTTTTATCGTATATTTGAATTGTTGGAATACCTGAAGCCGAATAACCATACGACGTTGATGTATAAACTTTTTGCGCTGCAATATCTTTCGAATCAAGGATTGAGAAGCTACCATTGCAGCCTAATTTTAGAGTAAATACCACATCAAACAGAGTAAAAACCTTTCCACGAAGATATTTAATACGATTGCGATGGGCTCGATAGATTGCTTGAATCATCACAGCACATTCATACTTGTGATTGAAACTTTTCAACGCACAATATCCCCGAAAACGTGCTTGAATAATAATTGCACTCTTTATGCGAGCTCGTTGTAGGCGTTCAGCAATGGTTCGTTGTAAATATCCACGTGTTATACGCTGAACAATAATGGCAGCACGCTCCATTTTAGCTTGGCGAATTAAATACCTACAAATTACCACTTACTCGTAGAAATAGAAATCAAGGTACTTTCGAGTAGAAAATCCTCGGGCTACAGCGTGAATTACAATTGCTGCAGTCCTCATACGTTTATACTGCCTCGAAAGGGCTCTGCAACGATATGTAGCCTATATTCATGGACTCATTGCAATGATATTGAGGTATGATACCTGAAGTTTGCAAGTGAAGAGTTTGAGTAGTTCATATCGTTTAGTCTGATTATACTGTCGCCATTTTGCTTGAAAACGAATGACTCCAGTACGTAATGTCTTGTATTGTTTTCTCAACCAAATACAACGCCAAAATCTAGACTGTATAATGGTTGCAACTTCATCTTTGATTCCAATTAGAATTGATTGCAAAAGCTCGAGTTGGCCATAACGCAAGTAAACCTATTACCAGTTAATAACAATATTGTGCAATAAGCCATACTTCTCGTTTGCCAATTTGAAAGAAGTTTGGCTGTAGAGACTTGGTGCAAATCTCTCTACAAAGATCTGCCGTATCAGTAGCTGGACTAAGGTTGCTCTGCTTAGACCACAAAATCATGCTGAATTCATCGTAAAATTGATCAAATGGCCTAAAAGTTATCGGTCTTCAGCATTAGAATTCTTAAAGGATTACCGTCGAATTGGATAACCTTGTTGACGTATCTTGATGACTTCAAGAATGCCACTGCATACAAGCTGATCTCTCACCAATTGAGAACTAAAACCACCAGCAAATTTGATATTGTTGGGCTTGATACATTTGATGTAATGTGGAGTTGTACTTGCAAGCATTTCCATTAAACCAGTGAGCTAATAATTATGTCATCAATCATATTTTCAAAAGGTTGGATATACATACTTGGCTACGGAATTTACTCGCAACTGTAGTTGATCCAACGAGAGCCACACTGACTTGACGCCGATGAGTTGGTGTAGAAGGAGTACTTTCTGCATGATGCCTTGATTGTGGTACTGCAACTGGTGTGAATATTGTACTCAACACAGGCAAAACACTAGCCAGAATAGTTTACACAATGAGCTGCATAGATATCAACCTCGTGCGAAGTAAATCAAGCAAATCTTCATGGAGATTATCAGTGTTTTTGGAAATAAATCCATATACACTGTACGTGACATCGCCAGCATAGTGCTTGATAACAAAATCATCAGACTCAAAGCGAGGTTTGGCGTAATGTGAATGTTTCTCCAAATGAGTCTAGAGCAAGAAGTAAAACATTTATCAAAACGAAAGATATACTTGGTGATAGATATTGAGCAATTGACGATCTGTAGTCTTTCGCTTTAGCATAATTTGTTCATCCAATAATGGAAAAATGCCACTAGGTGACTTTTGAATTAAGTCCAAACATTCCTAGCAACCATAAGACAAATTTGATGACACTAAAGTACCTGATTGTCTTGAAATTCAATCACAGACACGGAGATACCTTCAGCAGCATACCTTTCCTATAATAGTTATTAATGGTCAATGTTTTTCAGTCAAAAGTACTTGTTCTAGCACAAAGACATGGCGATTAAACTGCTGCTGAAGCATTTCATTAGCAAAGTTGATGCATAGTTGTTCAAAGCTGTTAGTTGGCATAATTTCAAATCCAAAGATATCAAGGATTCCAATAAAAGGTGGTCGAGTTTTATTTGCTTTAATGGATATAATTTCCCCACAAGTTGCATTAATTCGGCAAATAATGTAGTTGAAGATTTCTCCATATAGATATTTGCACAATGCATGCTTTGCTACTTCAGCTTGTTCACACCTA
>JNBS01000312.1:0-24743 GCA_002081575.1 Thraustotheca clavata | reverse complement strand
TTAGTGGATGTATGAATGCACCACTTTCCGAGACGAAGCTTGTACAATATCCTAGTTAGGTTATACCTGATATTTGCACATCTTAGATTGTTCAAAGCTCTCGCGTTAAAGCTCAAGAGCTGGATTAAATTGATCATAAATAATTGTTCATTAACGTAATTGTTGTTCTTCAGCTAGTGCAATTGCTTTTGAACGCTTAACTTTATATTTCCATCGACCAAGCACAAAAGCCACTAACCACAGTCGACTGAGCATGTCAATTTCAATTGTCGAGTCCAAATGAACTTCACGATTTGTATTGATATGAACCAAAAGACTGCAACCTGTACAATAGTTTGCATTGCAATAGGGGCAATGGGCAGTGGCCATGGCAGAGTGACAGCACGAACACGAGATTAAAATGTTCTGAGTTGGTGATATGGCTTCTTCCAAGCATAAATGTCGATTAAATAAATGCAAAAAGCGTACAAATGCGGTATTGAACGCTTTAGCTTCAAATGGGCGGCCAAAATAACTAGGTTCACACTGCCGTAGAAGATACCCGGTTTGTGTGTTATCATGGGAATGTAGAGTAAGCAAGTGTTGTACCATATTAAATGCTAGGTTAAAATGCGGTACTTGTTGAATTGCTTTCACTAAATCAGAGGCATTAAGAGCCATAAGCTCACAAGCACGCAAAGTTTGGACTGAAATTATAGCTGCTGGTGATCTTAAGAGTCCTTCTTCTCCAAAGTATTGTCCTTCACGATATCGTCGAATTTGCCCTGTGGTTGTCATGAGGCTTCCAGTCACAACAAAATACATTGTGTCAGCAATATTTCCTTCGACAATTACGTATTCACCATGAGGATAAGTTTGTAGCTGAAGCGATGCAGCCAGAGCATTGCGAAGCTAATAACATTATTAAATCACAATATAGTAAACATAATTACCGCATCCAAGTCAGCAGGTTTTGGATGAAGTGGCTTAAAAATATTTGTGATGAAAGCATTGAGAGCATTTGAGGCTAAAAACAACATAGCTTGGCCTTTAATTTCCAATGGTAAGTCTTCCAGAATAACATCATATCGCACACCACGGTGAGCATTCCACCAATATGTCATTGAAGCATAAATGCGATTTTTCAAAGATCTTGATATTTTCTTTTGGGTCAAAAAATGCTCAGTATAGTTTTCTTGGATTCGATGCTCCACTTCATGCTGAGTTAAGCACACAAACATAGTTGAAATCTCTCCAATTACATAAGAAGTTGTAAAGAGGCAAAATAGAGCCAAAATCGTAACAAAGCAATATTGATTTACTGTTGTCGGTAATAAAGTGACTCCTATTATTACACAGTCAGAAAGATAAATAATTTACCAAGTTTACCTGTGTTTGTGAAAATGCCCGTAGAATAGTACATTGAGCGTAACATTCGTCGAATATCGTCGCTAAACGTATTATTTTCAGCCACTTCTAGCTCTTTTACTGGAAGCCAAGATGTCCATGATTCACCATACCCATCAATAAATGTCATAGAAAAATAAAGACAGCCAACCCAGTAGATAATAAAGAGATATAATCCACACATCTTTCTCAAATAATTGACATCATTTGACAAAGAAAAACGAGTAATTTCAGCTATTGCATAAGGCAAACGAATGAGTTTACCACATCGGTTAAGACGCAAAATCGGGTGATCGATGGAATTAAGCCCCGATAGATAATCAAATGGAATTGTACAGACAATATCCCAAATTTTAGCAGTACGTTTATAACTAATTGCTCCTTCCATCGGTTCTTCATAAAATTCCAATGTTAAATCATTTGCAGCAAGATGGTATCGAAACCAGATATCACCAGCATAAATTAAATCAGATATTACATTGACGAATATGATAATACCATTGATATAAGGACGTCTGACCGATACATGAAAGCATAAGAGATAAGGAACATAAAGAAGTTGGTGGCAAATAGCAATGGCTAAAAACTGAAGCCAAAGACGATACATCGGTGATTGAACTTCAATATGCTGCATTGTCTTGACAATAGACCTAAAGACAACAATATGTCATGATATTCATCAAAATAAATGATTGTACCAATTTTCAATGTGCTCAAGCACGTCGGCAATAAAAGAGATTTCTAGCACTTCATTCTTAATTTTTGACCAAAAGTTTAGAGCTTTATTCCAGATTCGGGTAAAAATTGTGCCCACGCTGATAATCATTTTAAGACTTACACTGCGTTCATATTGTTTGCGTTTGGTATTTTCTCCTGGTGTCACAATTGCCTTAACTTTAATTAATTCATGTTGATGAGCTTCTAAAATTGACATAACACTTTGTTTCCAAACAGGATGCAATGCAAATACAGCCTGTAAATGCTCCCGTGAAAGCTTGTAAACGGTGCAGAACGTTCTTGCTTGAATATTTGCATTCCGTGGCTTGTCTGAAAATAAAGATGCTTCTCCAAAGTAGCTTCCAGGTTTTATTTCATTTACTTTGACATACTCCATGTTTTCGTTGGCATTGATAAAACTCATGTGAGCTGAACTTGTATCTGTTCTTTTACGTGCTGATGTAAATTTGCTTGGTAATAATACGTGTAGCACAGATAATTTGGCGCGTAAACGTTTAAAATTTCTGTGACCAGGAAGTTGACTTTTCCAAATAAATACATCAAGGCAACCAGCATAAACAAAGTACATCTCTAAACCCACTTCACCTTGTTTACAAATGACTTTATGTCTTGGTATCAACTCTTGTACCAATAAAGAGACGAGCATCTTGATTGCTTTTGTACTTTGTGGATCTCTTTGACATAAAAAATTCACTTGCGAAATCATGGGCTGTAGTAAGAACCATCTTGTGTCTGTAAGTAAAGATGGTGGAAGACACGCACTGAGTAATTCTTCTTGATGAATTGAGTGAAAAGTTTTGTAAAAGAAAAAGTCTTTAATTCTGCTTTCGATGGCTGGGCTGAATTGATAATATTTTAAAAAGATTCGCAGTGTGCTCAACTTGGCATAAAATGCTCGATTGTTACCATCAACCAGCTTAATTAAATCCGATAGATTGCCAATGACGTATGAAAATAAAAATACACCACTGAGAATCACAAACACATTGAAAAAACTTTCGAATGCTGTCTGAGGAACTACTCTTGGGGACACACCAGACATGGTGCCAAAACCCCAAAAGAGAGCCGAGTAATATTTAAACTTGAGTGTTCGATTAATTAATGACGCTGGTGGTAGCCATGAATCAACACCAAAGCCACCACTTTGAAGCACTGGAGTCACTCCACTGGCAAAGTTATACCAGCTACATCCAACCCAATGGCTCATGAAGAAAGTATAGAAAAGCAATTTAAACAAACGAATGTGAATATTGAACGTAACAAAGCGCTTTTCTATTCGACTCAGTTTTTTTGAGAGTTTGAACATTCGCAGTAGTTTATTGCAATTCCAAAGTTCAGAGTAGTTATCACCAAAGCGAAAGAGGTGAAGAGGGAAAATGGCAATTAAATCCAACATAAACTCTGATGACTTTAAGTATCGTCTTCGAATAACTTTAGGACGCATTACCTTATTCCCAAATTCATAATATCTACATATAGCCATTAGATATGAAATTTCTGAGTCTAATACCCTAGATGTGTCCGAAGTATGATATCCAAACCACATAGAATTTCAAGCACCACGCGAATGACAGTGTTTGAGAATATACTTGTAGCAGGACCAAATGCCATTAAATATGGAATACCAACACATTGGTAGCTCATTGTCCAAAACATTAAAATTTCCCACACAACTGCAAGAGCGGAATCCGGGTCGACAGCAGGATTAACTCGTAATGCTGTTGCTTGAGTTCCTTTTGGACTTACAAACGAAATATCCCTGCCTTGATGGCTAAATCTTTTTAATCCCCATCGACTGGAATACGAACGATTTTTCGAGTGTATATTCTGCATTTCTTGAAGATTATTAAAAGAGGTAACAAGTTGTGGAAATATCTCTACTAGTTGCTGTAATGAGTCATGACTTAAAAATACAACAATACACCTACAGAAAATGTCAAAGCACGATATTGCAAAATGAGTACCCATCGTGTGCTTTAGCTGAATAACCATAGATTTTGTGTTCTGTATGAGCTTGTAGCCCAAATGGCATTCCTGGCTCGACAATATAAGGGTATGTAGAGTAGATAACTACTCGGCCCTCAAGGTGAAAATATGCTCCATCGGCATAATCTTCTGCAGCAAATATGATTTCGCCTTGACCATATAGGCGAAATCGACATAATTCCATAAATTTACGTGTCAAATTTTCATATACGGTATCTGAGGCGACAAGTTGCAAGTGATTAAAAGTTGGTAAGAAGATATGACTTAATATCTCCCGTTTAGTCACAAGAGGTAGCGATTGAAGCATTTCATTAATATCTGCACCACGATGTGCTGACCACCAAAAGTCCAAAAATGAATTAACACGTTTGTGAATATAATGTGGTACATGTTGTTGCTGTAAAAACCACTGAATACGTGCTCGTTGACTGAGGAATTCAACCTGTTCGACTGCAGAAGCAGTAATTCCTTTTTGTACCTCATCAATAATATGGGCCATAAGTATCATACCAAATACCATGCCAGCGTAGTGAAAGACAAATTGGTGCCAAGCACCAGGCTCAACACCACGTCCTAATGATGTAATGACGGATGCAGCATAATAAAATGCATGAGCATATTGACTCAATAATAAATGATGAAACTCAGCTGATTCAATATCAACAGTCAAATTGTCAGCAGTGAGAAAGCTTGTCTCGTTGACTGGAATAAGTTCAAATTCTGCTGGTGGCAGCCATCCATCTTCTAAACTTGTGCTGTAGCCATCAATGTAAGTCATACAATAATACAAGCACGCAGTAACGTGGTAAGTCAATAAAAGCCATACTGCAAGTAAAATAGTTCGTTTTGGGCCATCTAAGCTAACAAATTCACCCATTTCTTGCAAGTTCTTGCGTAAGTCTAATATCCTACAAAATCAAGCATTATGTGAGTTGAGAAGTCAAATATCTCACCGGATTAAACGTAGTAATCGCAATGATACGTGATACTGTGGAGCGATGATCCAGAATGGCACAGAACTGATGACATCTCGAAAAAAAGTTGATTGTAGGTAGTGCCACATACACTTGGTTGCATCAAATATTTGTTCAGTATTGCTGATGTAAGTCAAATTCATACGCCCATAGATATCGAGGAGTAAAATCACATCAGCAATTCCATTCAAAAGTTCATACGTTGGAGAGTATACCACAGCAACAAAAGCAACTTGAAGAGGGACGGAAATTATGTGGTAAATCAAAATAAGTTGTATGGCAAGTACCCAATAATACCGAAATCGGCATTTATGATCAATAGGACGCTTGAGTAAAAACTTGTATCTCCCCCGTTTGATAGGTACTAAAATACCAGTGGCTTTGGTAATTGTATTTGTTGTCTTTCTTCGATTGTCCAGAACTTGAAATTTATGTACACGTTCATTGATTGTTGCATTGCAATTAGGATATGCTTTCAGTATAATCTCAACATTTTCACGGGAAAGCCGATGCAAGACTGAAAAAGTCGATGTCATAACTACAGATACAATAAGAAATAGAGCGATAGAGTAATAGTACTAGTGTAGGAGCTTGTCTGATCTGTAAAAAGTGTCATTTCACCACAATACATTCCTTTCCGAAGCTCTTTGATCTAATCATATTTAGTATCTGATACTTTGTGCATGAAGTACCTCAATACCATCTTTCAATAGAGATATTACACCAGCCTGGATAAAATACAAATTTGAATCCGTACTTCCCTGTTTACAAAGGACAACGCTTGCAGGAACAGATAGTACATCCATTCGTGCAACAAGGGCTTGAATAAAGCTTCGTGAGCAACCATGAAATAATGGCACAGATAATACTAATGAATGATACAATGCGCATTTGACATCTCTTGATATACTTGGAGGCAATCGATTCATATATTGACTAAATCCATGATATCCAGTCTCATGTTCATGCTATATAATTCGTTAATTTTGAAAAACAATGAGTCAACTTACGACCAAGTATTCCATTGCACGCTTTTTTATTTCAGAAGGAACACGGTGGTATGACAAAATATAAGCAAGTTGATTTCTTTTTGCTTCAAAAGCTTCACTTCGTTGATCATTGCATTTTGATATCATAAAGAAATTGCCGCAAATATAGGCAAAGAGAAATACCCCAGAAAACATGACACACATTGTGAAAATAGCCTCAGAGGATTCTCGGGGAATCTCTCCTTCAAATAATCCAGCTAAAAGACCAAATGCCCTATATAAGTCGGTAAACAATTTCATCAAGATATTATTCATACCAAAACGCTGCAGCAAGGTATTCTAATGCTGGATCCTCTTCAGAAGTTAATGGATAAGGAGGCCACGGATTTTCCACTTCTTGTATTGTTGAGTGTACAAATCCACTACGGTTAGTTGGGCAATATAACCCTCGAATGCAAGCCCAAATATGTGATACTGATAAACATACACCGACAACTTTAACAAGCTTGACAAAGGTGAAATATCGAGCAAACATCTTTTCAAAGTGCCATGTGCATTTTTGTACTTGAAAAAGTCGTAAAAGTTTGGTTAAATCCATCAATTTTCTTTTGTAAATATCGTCCACTGCATACCGCAATGGTAGTATGGGTATTACATCAAGAATAAATGATATTGAATAAAGATAATGTCTTCGTGTACGATGGGATTCCATCACAACATTACCATCTTCATAAAAAGTAGTGTGCATATTGACAACCACATCAATGAGGAATATAGCTTCAAGACTATCAATTGATTTTTGTTCCAAGGTGACATGATCATGATCTTGAGATTGAAAAGCAATAATAAATAGGCAGATAAAAACATCGTAGCAGATGCATATTAGTACTAAAAGTTTCCATAATGATAGAGCATTGGACTCTGCATCAATTGTATAGTGATTTTGACTCTGCTGGACTGCGATAAGTACACTTTTTGATAGTTTTCGAGTGTTGATTCGACTCCTAGTAGTACTCACAGCAGAAGACCGCCTACGACTGATTTCTGGCATTTTAGCTCAACGGTTGACTAGAAAGTGCCCCTTTGAAGATTACGCTGTTCAAAGGATTGTTGCAGAAAAAACCCTCGTCTTACCACAGCTCTATTTTGATAAACTATCAACTGTCTATTTACACAATTGACTTTTTCATTATCTTGTCGACATCTACTAAGCACAACTACATTATAGGTTTTCAATCCACCTTTTCTTTGGCTGACTTGTTTGGTGGGCATGTCCAGATCCACAAGACAAGAGTGTGAATTGGATAATAAATGCAGCACATATAAGGAACTGCAAGCATGCCAAAGTGAATATACCCATGAATCAAATAGGCTAGACCATCGATCACTAAATACACATTAGAAGAAATAATTATCAAGCAAATGCACCATTGGGATGGAGAGATTGCAAGATTACAAGAAATACTGCTGGGCTACAATATCGTTAGCGAGACATATAATTAAACTATGCAAACCTCGTTGCAAAGAGAATTGTACCAAAGATAATTCGTCCAAGTGGATTGAGTAGCTTTTTCGATGGAAATGCATTAGCAATTAAGATTGTCATTGGAAGTGTAACAACGAAGGTAAAGGCATAATTTGAGATACCCAAAAGAGCGTGAATAATACTACTATAGGTCAGTCATTTAAAATAGATAGTTCAATACATTGCCATAAGTGCAACGAAGGTTTTAATTGCTTTCCAGCCAGAGAGATCACGTTGAAATGGCTCTAGAGGAACCTGTTTTGCATTAAGATAAATGTAATGTAAAAAATTAAACCTCTTTCACTTCGTCATCTGCCGTATCTGGATCAACAGGTTGAGTTTCTTTAAAAGTCCGTCTGTGGTCATCAATTTTGATAAGCCATTCACCTTCATCACTGTTGCCTTGCAAAAGACGATGGCTATGAAAGTAAGGAATTATGACAAACACCGCAAAAAATTGCAAGAGAGTAGCAATAACAACAATTGTCCAGCCGTACGTGCGACTAATCGTTTGTTGGTGGCTTTCTGTCAATGTAAGAACTGGGTCAAGTACAGACTCGTGTGTCATTAATCCAAACACTATCAGACCAAATACTTCAGCAGTAATTAAAGAAATGATGGCAAATGCAGTTCGCATGCCAGCCTACACAAAAGATTAATCTTATTATGCTTGGGGATAATGTACAGTATTCGTGATAAGATATAGAGCTGATGCAAAAAGTGGAAGCATGAAGAAGAAAAGCACATAGTAATATTCACCGATCGAAACAAAAGAGCGAGGAGCAACAAGCAAATAAAAGAAGAACGATTGGTGAAGCTTCTCCTCTAAATTGCTCATTGCACGAACGCTTGTTTCTATTGATCGGAGCCAAGAAACAAGTCTTAATGGGGTTGACGGGCTATCCAAGGAATAAAATGCTGAAAGTGTGATAGCATCAATATTGTATCGAATAAAGTTGGCATGAGCTCCCGATGGTCCAATTGCCAATGTTTGCATAAAACGAAGCATGTGATGGAGACGAGGTAGATAAAAAGAAATATGGCCATGATACTCCTGAGGCAACAAGTTTGTTAAAAATTTGCGAATTGAAGCTATAAAATTGTTCAAACCATCGTCATGGCACTCATATTCAATATCACTGCATCTAATAAATCACAATAGGTAAGTTTACTAATTTATATTGTTGCAAATACCTGTCCATCGCAATAGGAATATGCTCACTTTCTAAAGTTTCAACAGCAGTGTTGATCAAATCCAAATTGGGAAGTTGGCCATTTACACCAGCACCAAGAACACCAACCTACAAATGATAAGTACAAAATGTAAAGCACATCATTACAGTATTGTAGCGATTGCTGTCGAGGCTAGTTTCAATGTTAATTGCAGCTCTAATAACACCAGCATGCATTTCAAGTGCAGGATTACGACTTATATGAGGACCATTATGATAAGCTTCCAGCCATGCTTCGACACCAGGAGAATGACCATATCTTCTATCATCACGACCGTCTAAATTACAAAATTAATACTAACTTTATCGCTTCATTCACCATCAGTAAGCAGCAAAATAATATCTTTTGCCAGCCATTTTACATTGCCAAGATGTCTTAACATTGCCATACCAACTGCAAGAGCTGAAAATCCATTTTTGTTACTTGTTGGGATATTACGATATTGAGCCACCAGTCTATTCGATTAATAAACATTCTCAAACAATATAGCAGCTTCATACACTACAGATTCTTTACCATCAGCCAAAGGAGCAGCACGTAGAATCGCATAAATATTTGTCCGATTGACAAATTCATCGTTCTCATACAATTGCTCGGAATACACCTGCCGATACACTTCTATGCCATCTATTTCCTTAAGTTGTTTTTCAATCCAATCTGCAATATGCAAGCAAGTATCATAGCTCGAGCATCCTTTATCACCCACAGCTTCTAAATCCACATACGCTCGATGGTACTTTTTAGCCCAGCTTGCCTACAGTATTCTTAAGTTATCGAAGCAATATCACATTGATTTACTTGTGTATCTTCAATGGAAGAAGTCACAGTATCAACTAGCAAAGCATTCTCCGAGAAATAAGTTTGACGGCATTTCAATTCGCCTGTTGTAATCGTTGCCACGGGATGTAAAAGAAACCATACAAAGCCCAGCAATACACCAATCCAAGATATGCCTAATGCTTTCTTCTGTACACGTCCATTTAGATACAAATGCTCAATTAGCTTTCGCTTCGGTGGCGATGCCGTCAGTGCAGTAGACATCCGCAAATCTTATTGCTCTCACTAATTTTGTATCCTTTTAATAGTGTAAATACAGTAATATTTATAGTGTGCTATGATAAATACTGTGACTCACACTAATATAGGATATAGGAACATAGTAGAAAAAACTACAGGACGATATTTCTTTGTGTTTAAAGGTGGATTATAGTAATAAAATCTTACTCAGATAGTTTTGTATTGATTAAATAGGGATATTAGTTGTAATAAAGAGTATACAAATGAAATAACACTATTTCAGTTGATTGGGATGTGTATAGTGTAATGAAATTGTATTTTTAAAAGATTTATATAAATTATTGTATGTAGAATTAAAAGAATCGTATTTTATGAAGTAAAAAGTGACTTGGAAAAGAATGGCGTTGGCACAACGAGCGGATGCGGAAATGGCTGCTTATCGAGCACTTCAAGAAGAAGTAAAGAGTGATTAAAGAAAGAAAAGATTGATAAGAATGTGTAGGTGACTGTACTTGCCAACCAACGTCAAGTGTATGCTCAACAACAAAATGAAAATAGCATGGTTAAACAAGAATTGGACTTGCTGGATGATAATGCTAAGGTTTATAAACTTGTTGGACCTGTTTTGTTGAAACAAGATACAAGTGAAGCAAAGTCAAATGTTTCCAAACGTTTGGAGTTTATTCAAAATGAAATGGAAAAAGTAGAAAAGAAATTGCAAGCTAAAGAAGAAGAAGCTGTCAAGATTCGTCAAAACATTGCATCCATTCAAATGCAAATGCAAAAGAATGCTGCTGAAAGTGCTGAAGCTGCTGCTGCTCAAGCTTCCCGATAAACCAATTTAATACAATTGTCATTGTATCTGAATATTTCGCAACATGTTTATTGACAATTATCTCTCATGACATCAAATCAGTGAGTTATGTACTATTATTTCATTATACACCATCATACTATGTCAAAAGTATAATCTATTTCTAAGGACCAGGTTATTCATTATTGTTTGTTATCGAGTTAATACACACTGGGGCTCTTTGTGAAGTTGTTTTGCACAATAACTAAATGAAAAAAACTGAATGGGGTAGTATATGATGTACATGCTTGGACACGAAGTCTTGTCTGTCTCTTGACAAATAGGTTTCTGGGATATATACTGTTGCAATGCAATTTGTTGTGATACTTGGCCAATAAATTGAATTACCACAGGAGTAGATGTTCAGACAATATTTAAGTGCCATATCGAATAAGGTCACTAAGCTCGGTGACAAGATCGTTGGCGGTAGGGCGTTGATCAAGATTATATTTATTTGCCATATCAACGATCCATTTATCACAATTTTCATTCATAGTTGGGCGTAGTTCTCCATTTTTCACTTTGCCTTTGATAGACCCTTTCTCATTGTTAGGAACACCAAAGTATGGTATTTTGCCCTTAGCCAATTCTGTAAGAACAACTCCAAATGAGTAGATATCTGCAGCAGTACCAAACGATACATTTTTGTCAAATTCATGTTGGAGAATTTCAGGGGCAGCCCAATATCTTGAAAATTGTGGTATTTTCAGGTTTTTCGAGTTTTCGCGAGAACCGCCAAAGTCACAAAGTTTGATAGAACGCTCCGTGGAGAGCAAAAGATTTTGGCTTTTAACGTCTCCATGAATGAATCCTTCACGATGCAAATCAGCCAAAGCATTAGCAAGAACCCACATCAAACGGTTGCAATACAATATTGGTTGCTGATCTATATTTTTCGTCATGCAAATACTGGTATAAATTGCCACTGTCCATGTACTGAAGCGCCACCGCGGTTTTTCGTGCATTATCTTCGTGGGATCCCGACGAGGTGAGCCCACGTAAACCATTTTTTTCACAAATGCCAACAGCACTGATTAAGTAAGGTGAACAGTATCTAATAAATGTTTGTAAGGCAAAACTGGATCTGGGTATATACCTTTCAATAATTTCCAGCTCTTGCTACAAGTGGCTTTCACCTGAAGTTGCCTTGACACAGGAATTTCGTCCGACATCAATCCTTTTATTACAACGCCATATCCACCACTACCAATTTTCTCTTTAGTAAGTTCAATTTCTGCAGGATTAATCTAAGTCATTTTCTTAGTAAACAAGTAACATGACCATCACGGTTAGTTTACTTCTGTATAGAATTGTACATTTTGGGGGGCAAGGGAACGAGCTAACTTAGTAGCCAATACTAGCGGCGTCACATTTTCCTACTATACTAGTTAACGACTAAATACATGTACAATTCACTTTATTTCGGCACCAAAAGTTAATGCCTGGTGTTGAAAGTAGAAGCTTAACTAAACCAAGTTTATCTACCCGTACAGCATAATGTAACAACGAGTCTCCATTCACTTTCAGCAAATATATCATATAGAAAACTTACCTCAATAATTGTGTTCAAATCAATATCACTCTCAATCAATTTACATAATGCACAATCGTCTCCTTTATCAATAGCATTTTTAAGATCCACAACTTTGTCAGTGTTTGGTGGTATTTTCTGATCACTGGAATCCTGGAAGGGAAGTAACATAAATATATTTAATATCAAAAGGAATTACATTTTCTCTCTTTTACTTTTACTTTAGGGGGCTCTATAGAATATATTAAGTACCAGATACCATTATAATGACTTACGTTATCTTGGCCATGAAGAATTGCTCCTCAAGACAATAAAAATTTGACAACTTCGTCTCGCCCATATGCAGAAGCATAATGAAGTTGAGTAAAGCGATTCTAGATGAGAAATAAATAAAAGGACATGTGTAAATTGAACGTTCATTGTCAACAACATTAATTTCGGGACCTTTTTCCAGCAACTGTTGAACCACTGTAAGATGTCCATTTCCTGTCACTAAATCCATCTTTATTTATTCATGAATACAAAGTCATAGGATAATGTTCATACCCAACATCGCGCATTAAGTTTGATATTAGGTTTAAGCTTCGACATTATACATTAAACACCAACAACTTAGCAAATGCTTGAAAGCGTTTAATATGACACTTTGTCGGCCAGAAATGTTTGGACTCATTTGATAAAAGAGGTGTTCCGCATAAGTTTAGAAATCTTTTTCTGGATCGCAATTTCCCCATCCCTTTCTCCTTAAAAAGTCTATTATTTTGATTGAAGTAAATGTTATAAAACCCAAGTATGATGCTGTAAGAGGACATTGAGAAGGCATGTAAAGTGAAATGAGTTCGTGTTTCATTTTATACAAATCTTTTGTAAGTATCTTTTGTATCACAGATTTCGGTGCTTCAACTGTAGACAAGTCCTTCAAAAGTTGATACATGTGCATATTTTGGTGTTGGTCTGTAATCACAACTGTAATATATTCTGGTTTGTAGTTTTAATGTTGTTAGCATTTCCCTTCGAAACTTTAAAACAAAGCATTGTGTTCAAAATTGCAATTCCATTAAACAAATCTTGTACCCTTGTTTTCAATAATCTGACGTGGAGAAGAAAAACATACACGGTTTGGAATTAATAGTGATTATTAAAACTAAAATATCACCAATATTAACCTTTTAGTTTGCATAAAAATTCTAAATCATTTCATTAATTCATATATAATACGCTTTCTTCAATGTAAGTTGAGGTGGTGCCACGATTCTAATTCATATCTATCACATCGCTTGAGGATCTAACAATTTGGATGTTAAAGGTTGTGGATTAAACGAATATCAACAAAGAATTAAGCAAAGATATAGTTGAAGAAAATGTTGAGCTATTTAAACCGACAGGTATGATTACAATTACGATACGATAGGATAGGACTAAAGTCTTCTACTATGAGTACAATTATTACGTACTTAAGTTCTTTAATATTATCAAGAAAAGACTAATAAATCATGTTTTACCTTAGCACGTATTCACTTTCTAAAATAAGCTTCACAACTTTATGAGGCTGGAGAATATCTGGGGGGTCTTCTTGTTTCCTTTTTTGGGTCTAAGAATGCATCAGAAGAGAAACCTAAAATAATTGATGTACGCATGGCCGCACTTTTAAGTGCACGTCATTCTTATTCGCAGTTGCAATGTGAAGCACTGTTGGTGTAGACCAATGGTGATTTGACAAAGTTTGACAGCTTTGTACATTGTTTATGATATTGATGCATGAATAAGCATTTTTCAAAATTGAAGTGACTTCTCTGTGTCCATTTTCGCATGCATAGTGAAAAGGAGTGCGATTGTTCTATTTTGAATTTAATATCGATTAAATTTGTACTTAGATCACTTACTTTATCTAATAGCTCGATTTGAGACTTTGATCGTATTAGTTGAGAAACAACGTTAACATGTCCATTTCTGGCTGCAAAATGTATTGGTGAAAGTCCGTCCTAATGTTATGAAATAACAATAGTCTTGATATGGCAACTTACGTCATTCACAGCATCGACATTGGCATCTTGAGATAATAGTATCGAGACTACTTCATGATGTCCACTTTCACAAGCAAAATGAAGTGGGGTATTGCGATTCTACAATAGCATTAAAATTCGACAACAATAACAATCTACCATATCGAATAAGTCAATTTGAGAATGAGCTTTTATTAATTGAGAGACAATTTTCTAATATCCATGTCTGGCTGCTAAATGAAGCGCCGTAATGCCACCCTTAATTTCACATTAACAGAGAAAGAAAGATCAAAATTGTACTGCTGTTTTACGGTCCACTTCGATCGTCATATTATTAATGAGAACCTCGACGCCTTTTTACTTATTCGTCGTGGTTCACTCTTTGATGGCTACCAACTTGATTAATCATTAACCTTCAAGAATTTATTTGTTTTCCTATTGCTGAACCCATCCAACAAATCCATCACATGAGGACATTCTCACATTGTAAAGAAATTGAGCTATGTGATCAATGAATGATATGTGAAAGGTGTTGATTCAAAAATATTGTTGGCAAAGTTGAATTATGACTGAGGTAAATCATACGACAACTTCGTTTCAAAAAGGTCTTCAGATTTTCAGCCTCCTGATATGATTGTATCTAACATAAACCTAGCGATGAAATTGCCAATTCATACTAGTTAGGTGCAACCAGATTCAAAGCATTGATAAAATTATAAAATGATGACCAAAGAAGCAGTCAGACACGAAGGTACATACAACAGTATTAGAAACATTATAATAGTAGATCTTTATTAATCCTTGCATTGTTATGAAAATATTAGAGTTGTAACCCTGGCTTCGTTTGGTGTTGTGAGTGTGAGTGTGTTTGAGAGTTGTAGTGGCAAAGGTGTGGTTAGGTCGCTCGCTGGGCATCGTTGCTGATTGGTGCAAAGCTATTTGTGTTTTAAAAATATTGTATATTTTAATTTATTGGATATAAATTTTAAGTTAAGTGTGTATAATTTTAAAATATTTTTATTGTGGGTTTGGGTATCCAATAGAAATATGGGATTTGACAAATTTGGAAAAGAGAGCAAATGAGAACACAGAAAATGCACAATTTCAACCAACCACAATCCAAATCGTAACAAACAGTACAGATTTGTGTTTTTTTCGATATAAATTACACGTAAAGCTATCACTTCATACAGTATCTCTATAAAAGTTTTAAGTGCAAACTTGGTTCGTCTAATCTAGATTTGAATTTTCAATATAAGCAACAATCAACGTTGTCTCACCTCGAAATCATTGCGATCCAAAGAACAAAACAGAAAATGAATTAAAGGTCTAATTTGTTTAATTCACTAACGTTAGTAAGCTTTAGATCGAGAAAAACTAATCAAAATGGATCTCCATTGAATCTTTTCTAGTTGAATTTTTAGCTATTTTCTTGCCGTACCATGTCAGTAATCAGATATTTTTTTGCCACGCTGAATAGATTACAACGAATCCACGTTATCTATACACAGTTTTCTCGACTAGACAATGCATTCCATTTCTGTCGACTCAACACTGGTGTGGTCAATGATCGTGCTTATAACAATTACGATCGTTTGCAATGTATTGACAAGAAACGCGCTATGTGAACGCTGCTTTTATAAAACATGATGGTCAAAGAAATGTTATAACTTAACCTTGCATTGCAATGTCCGAAAGCACTTTACTCACAATAATTGCATCGCACTAGTTTCTGCTGCAAACGTTATGTTAGTGCTAAATATTCTTGTTGTTATACTACAAGCTTTGACAATATTTACTTTTTCAATGCTTTGGTTTGCTCCCTGTCTATGCGAAACAACCTGTTTGAGATAGGCCAAGAGCAATCTCCACAACAATCATATTTTAAATTTACATGGACGTACAACAACCTTCAGCTTTGGTCTGCTTGCCAACTGAGCTACGTACACGGATTTACACTTTTTTACTTGGTTTTACAGTTCGACGAGGTTTTCACACAAAGCACAATGAATCAAAGAACCAATTGATTTGGACAAGTACTTGTCGAGAAATTTACCAAGAAACATCCTTATTGCTTTACAAGCAAGTCGGGTTTGATTTTAGTACAACACAAGCCTTTTTCGATACAATAAAAACTCTACCCTCCATTGTAACTCGACAACTCCGTCAAATTCGAATGATTGGGTACTTATTACCTCTAAACCCCGACACTCAGTCCTTCACTACCTATCGTGAAGCTATTAACTTTATTCCCAATCTTAAAGTTGATCATCTTATGATTGAAGATTACTTTCATCCTCCTACATGCTTTGAGTCGGATTATCTTTCCGATGAAATGACACGGCACCAGATCACTAACATCCTAGCGTTGGATGGCTGGACAACTCTTTCCTACGTCTCTTTCTCGACAGGTTTTTTGACGCTAAGCTACGACGATCAAGTTGCAACTTGGGATTGCTGGCTTAAAGAAACTTATGGCCCTGACTCAAGTATGAAAACTTTCTTTTGTTGTTGTTCGTATGCTCATCTGATGGGTTCCTGTAGGTGTGACTGTTTATGTTGCCACTGCCGCGCATTGTCCACCCCAAGCGTATCATATCCTTCAAGATGAAAGCGAGCGATGCATTGAGGATTTAACCAATTTCATTCCGTGGACACCCAATTTAAACAATGAACCACCCAAAAGACCATGCGAAGTGCGTGTCCTTGCCAAACGAGGTTCCAAAAACATGAACTCTTGTGCTCGGACCCTTGATTTCAATAGTGAAGTTTTTCAACAACAATACATGTGGGCACAAACTATTGCAGAAGATGCCATGTATATTCACTAGGAAATTTCTATTAACTTAATGACATAATCTTCGTACTTCGCAGTTCCGAAAGGTCACGCTGAAATGGTTATGGAATCATATCCACGGTGTGTCAATCCGTGACACATGTGAGCCATGGTTGACATTGTGTTTGCATCCGTCACAATCACACCAAGATGCCCAACAGCACATTGACAACTAATTGTGTGGCTACGTGTGGAATTGAGTTCAATGGGCTTTGTGCTTTATACATTGGCGAATCTGCAGCTACAAAATGTCCATCAGTGTCTACTGTGCCATGTATCAAAGCATCGTTTTCAGCATATTTTCAATGTTTTAACATTACAGCAACTTCTTTTACATTGGAAATTGGAAATATGTCGACTGAATGGCCTTTAGCCAACGTCGAAGCAATTGGACCATTGGAATTGCCCACATTGACTTCTTTGTAAGTTTTTAGTCTCGATAGAGATGCTTTAATAAAGTCTAGACATTTCAAGGGACAGCGAGATGCAGCTATTACTGCGACTAATGGCTTCCTTGTAAAGTCAACAAGTTTGGTGGATTTGTAAATAATTATCATGCGATGCATTTTGATTGATATTTGGCTTTAGGGCAATATCAAATTTCCACCTTAATTCGATACCTCAAAATCATCTTCCCAAAAATTTAAAATCATTGTATGAAAATGATATTTGATTTACATTAATGATCGTCTAGGAGCATTGTAAACAGCAGTTTGACGACATGGCCAGTGGCAGACTCACTTTCAGCTTTAACTTTCTTGTTTGCATTACAAAAATGAACTTGCCTCATCTGTTTAATAGGGACATCAGCAATAATCGCTTTACGACAATCCCATCAGCCATCCCGGCGTTGTACAATTTGAGTATTTTGTACAAATTCAACAAATGTCAGCAATTTAATGTCTTTTTAGCAATGCATCAGGAAATCCACTGCTATTGACACCCCTACAGATTCAAACCCAAAAAACATTTTTTCAGCATCTTACATCCTTTCAAGTTGACGTAGCAGTGTGTAGTACAGCAACTACATATAAAACATTCACAGACTCTGCCAGTCTCGCAGAAGCATCTTGCATAGGATCAAATAATGATGCGATACCGACATCAGGTGAGAATTTCATAAAATATAAAATCAGACCCAATTGTTTCTAGTAGATCATCACACTGAAATGTTGTCTCCAACAGCTATATGCCTCATTACTGTCGGTGGCTTTTTAGTTATTGTGGCTGCTATTATTATAACAGTACGTCGACGTCGAATACGTACTATAGATACAACATGGAATGTTGATTCTGGTGATATCTATCATGATCCCACCAATAAAGAGGCTATGATGTCGTCTTTATCTATAAACGATATGTCTTCGTTGAAGAAACCTAAAGATGCTGTGGCATTAGCTTTACAAACAAAGTTTTCCACTGATACAGAGCTCATGGCACTTTGTCTTCCACAACACGCAGTTCTTCCTACACGTTTATTAGCACGATCTGAAGGTCGAGTTTATGAAACATGGCTTGGGCATTACAAAGATCAATATGTTGTCATTAAAAAGTTAACTTCATTTGTTAATGATGTCGAAGCCAATGCAATTCGACTAGTTCAAGAAATGCGATCTCTATCTCGGCTTCATCATCCTAATATTGTTGGGTTTGTTGGTATTATCAATATTACTATTCCTGAAGCTCTTGGTGGTGTTATGGAGCATTGTATTCATGGTGATTTACAAACTTTACTTCAAAGTCACAAAGAATGGAGTTGGGAATGTGAAAAATACTCGATGGCTTTGAATATTGCATGTGCTTTAGAATATCTTCATGGTCAAACACCGATTATTATTCATCGTGATATTCGTAGTCATAATGTACTCGTGACAAGTTCCAACTATCAATGCAAACTTACCAACTTTGAATCATCACGAACTCGTTCAATTGTTGACACAATGACACAAGAAGTGGGTACAATGCAATGGATTGCTCCAGAGGTATTACGTGGTGAAGATTATTGTGAAGCTATTGATGTTTATTCGTTTGGTGTATTATTAAGTGAGCTTGATACACATGAAATTCCATTCCACGATCGTTTACAAGGTACCATGAACTCTTAAATCTATCAAATAATTATTATAGATAATGCCAAATACACACTGGTGCAAGAAATCGTAACAGGACGGATTCAACCAAGTTTTAATTCTTCCTGTCCATCTTCCTTACTGCAGTTAGCCAAACATTGTTTGCAATTTGATCCATCCAAACGTCCACCGATCAAAGTAGTAGTGCAAACTCTGGAGAAGCTTCAAAATTCATTTTCAACCGAGTCAAGACGAACGAGTACGTATGCATCAGAAGGCATCTTAGTCTAATGTTATAATGATATAAATGAAAGACAAATTTAAGGCATCTCAAAATTAAAGATGTCTTCTTGCGAATCTCGATGTAGGCCACGACTATCATCTTCTTCATCTTCATCTTCTTCACTACTGTCATATTCATCACGTTCATCTATCAAAGGTTGGTCCAACGATCGTCGTTGGTCCAAGAACGACGAATGTCGTCGCATATCCCTTAAAACTGCGAGCGATGGGGACTGCGAAAGCAAACCCTGCGATTCTTCCAATGTCATTCGTGTCATAAAGCCATCCAATTGTGCTGGACACGAAGAAGCAAACTGGACAACGGTCTCATTTCGTCCAAGCATCGTTGGTGGATTCAAAGGTGAAGCAAATCGTTCTTCTGAAAGTGAATCTCTATTCATCGGTGGCAATTCCAACGGTGGCATTGGAGCATGTAAGAATGCAAACGATGGATCAGGTAAAGAACCAATTTGAGGCGATCGAGGAAACAAACGTGGTGGTAAATCGTGCATTGGTCGACCTGTTGGACACGAATGCGCATACGTGAAGCGTGAAGGCGATGACGTATCCCTGTGGATCTGAATAGCACCTGAAGGCAAACGTAGCTCCGTTAAATCTTTAGTAGACGGAGGTCGTATCTCAAGCGCATCTCCTGGACTCAGCATCTCTCTCTCTCTTCCTCGTCACCAAGGAAACTAAATACAATTGTACTATATAAAATTTTACAGGATATCGGAATTACCGTGCCCTTTGATACATTCATTAAGAGATGAGAAGATTTTTAGATTTAAATGCAATATTCTTCATGGAAGAGAGAAAAGCGTTAATATGAAATAATAATGGAAAAGAAAAGGTAGTTTTTGGTAGAGGAAGAAGTGGTAATGATTGATGCTTGTAAATGATTTAGTTTTTAGTAAAGAGGAGTGGTGAATGTAGGTCGATTGGATACGAATTTGAATTCTGATCACTTTAAAGATGGAGAGGAGACAAGAAAGACCTGAAGGTCCAAGATTAACAAGTATGAATGAACCTGAAATTGGATTAAATATGCCAATATTGGAATTACCACAAAGAAAGATTATGGATGAAAGAAAAAGAGAAAGATATTGTCAAATCTCAAAATATCATGAAAGAAGAATTGGACAAGAGAATAAAGTTGTGAAAATACCACCATATCAAATGAAAAAATCTTTTAGGCAATACACTAAAGGTCAAATTGGTATGACATATTTACTTGTGATTAAACCTTAAAATTGGATATGGTGGAATTTGAAGCTTTTTGTCGCTGTAATAGTAAGATTTTACGACGTGTTAATATAATTTTGTATATGTGATTTAATGAAAAAAAAGCTCTTGTTTTTACTTGGAATTTTTAAAGGTACACTCCCAGATACTGTAGGAGACGTATCTTGAAGTGGCTGTTGGTGAATTCAATGATATACTTTAAAGTATATAAAATTACCAAAGAACCAAATTTTACATTGTTTGATAATATGAATAAAGGAAAACTTGGTGTTTGTGGACAGTTTGTAGCAAGAAATGATCTGAAAGTAGTGAATCTTGCTTTAAATTTTTAAAAATTATACTTGAAAATTTATATTTCAACTTTCGACATACAACATGTTTGATAAGTCTACTTGGAAATGGTAGATTGAAATGTACTTTGTGATCGTATAGCACGTATTTCATATAGTTTAGAACCCATTCCTGAGCGAAGTGAACACCATTCCATATCCAAATCCAAAAACCTTGTATAAGTGAGTGACCAAATTATACTGTATTTACCTTGTTGTTTTTTCGTAAGAAGCAATTAAATTTATGGCAGCTATAGCAATATGAGTGCAACTACAATTTATTTACAAAAAGAGTGAATGAAGGTGTTATACCCTCGTAAATGAAGTACATTGAGTGATTTTGAACGTTCAATCGTATTTGCAAGTGCCAATCCTCCGCGATATCCAATTTTATTGTTGTTGAGGATGACCTAATATTTAAGTTATATTTGCAAGTAATTTAAATACAATACCTTTTTCAACGAGTTGTTTGAAATGATTGCTTGTGAGAGAGCTAATATCGCTTCGTTCCCAAGTATATTACTAAAGCTACGATTATGTCCACTCCAGTCATTGCTAAGGTCTAAGATTGTAATTGTTTTCGACTTCTATTGATATTTAAGGATTTAAAGCCAAAATAATATGAACTTACTGTAATCGATGAGGCAAAGAGAATGATTCCAGCAGTTCCGATCATGCATGATATCAAACGTACTTCTTGAATTCTGTCAAATTGGAGTATTAAATCCTACACCAATATGGAAAACACTGATTAAATATGATGAAAAATACAGCTATTGCATGAACACCAAAGTTGGTGAGAGGCACAAAGCTCTTAGTAATTGACACAATTTCGGACTTCGATGTTTTTGATGTAGGTGTGATTGTTAAACTTCGCTCATCTTTAGAGAACTTTTGATTAATCTAAGCAAACTAAGTGACATATACTTGCTTTTTTCACCTCTTTGTCTATCAATTCATCATAAATATTTTCTTCCAACTTTGAATTTTGTTCTTGGTCTGAAAAATCATCAAGACCCATCAATTCCTACGTTGTCATTACATAAATTTCAATTTCCGATGTACAATATCTTCATTGCTTAGCTTTTGTTTTTCTTGAAAGAGTAATTCTCCAAATCGTAAAGATTGTATCTTTTTCTTTTGTAAACTGAGTTGTGCCTTGATCATATTTTGAAATACTAAATCGTCTCGAATTCGCTCAATGAGATGCAAATCCCATTGATCAAATAAATCATGATATGGCTCATTCAACGCACCACAATTCAGAAACTTTGAGCTAATGTCACTTTTAATCTTTATCATCAAAGCAAACATTTACTTGTAAAACATAAAGATGTGTTTTGCAATAGTTTGCAGTGTTAGCTCTAAAAGCGATGGAATGGTCGCTTCCATCGTAATCGAGCGTCTTTTAATATTACTTGAAACTTATCTCCCTCAAATAGCTAGAACCATGCTCTTATAGCATTTCTAGACTATAGTAATTACTTTTTCTGCTTTAATTCTTTAAAAAACTTTTTCTTCATCACGCATGTCATTGACAAAGGCACACTTACACTAATTCAATTCTCACACGAAATAATTAATGTTAATATATTATCCGGATAACAAGTTGAACCGTGCACCAATCAATTCATTTTTCAATTTTACATGTCAAGCACAAGTGGTTCATTAGCCCAGTACAATTTTGCTCAGTAGCTGGCCTTGCTCGGTTTGGAGTGATTTCGTTCCTTCTGGACGTGGAATTTACTCTTCACGCAAGTGCCTATAGAAAGCTCGCTTCCTCATCTGTGTACTTTTCTATCTAAGATGGCATACGGAACAAAGATGCGAAATATATCTTAATTGGAGTAGAATAAGTTAGTGAGTCTTATCAACGATTAGCTTGAGAAGTTCTAGACATTGTTCTTTAATATTTTCTTCTGCAAGTTGTCGACTGAGTTTTGCTATTGAAGGAAGCATCTTGTGTGATAAGATAAGAGGTATTGCTTTGGAACCTTCAGAATCAACCATTTTATACAATAGTGATATCGATAATTGAGCAATGTCATCTTTCTCTGATAGATTTCCATTCAATACAGCTTGAATAGCACTGTTAATCGTTGCAATAATCATGTTCTCATGTGTAGACAGTGATCGATGACGGCATAAGTTTAAAAGGAATACAAAAGGATAAATACGTAGATTGGATTCACAGTCTTCCATGCTTTCATCGTCCATTGTTTGTTCCGATTCCAATATCTTCAAACTCGAGTTAACTATTTCACACATTTTTGGTACAATATCCAGCATCAATTGCAATGTATCTTCATCTTCTTCCCATCGTACAATCCATCCCAATACAAACGTTGCATCGCCTTGAGCCCATCGATTCTTTCCTGCAACCATTCGAGTCAATCCTTTCATGATTGCATCTCGATGATTTTTCATCAAAGCAATGCTAGACGAATTACACATACAAATCGATCCAAGAGCACTTGCACTCTTACATTTAAGCAATACTTCACGGCATTTTAAAGCATCGACAACGTTTTGAACGCACACAGTTCCTTGACCAAGCAGCATCCGTCGAATTTGAATCCCGCGATCATCACAAGGCAAAGCAGCGAGTGCAGTGAGCCCATCCACAAAGCAACGCATGCCCTCTGACTTCATATTCCACGTAGCTTTATCGCTCTCATCTAAATCGAGCAAATGCATGAGATCTGTGGCATATCCATAGGCTTCAATTTCCATCTCGAGCTCTTCCGCCATTTTGGCCAATAGTAGATCCCTCGTTTTAACGACATCATTTGGATTTTTTCCCTCGGTTTAAAGACTTGAGGAAATAGCCAATCAGAAACTAGGATTCACGTCATTATAATTTTTGCCATGTGGGACGCAATCACAGGACAAATTGCGACGTACGCAGGTGAATTAACGAACGACTTACGTGAGATTGTTTCTGCTGGAAATGAAGAGATTGAAGGAGCTAAACCCTTGGAGCCAGAGCTGTCGCCTAGAGAGAGATCGTCTAGAAAAAAAGACGATATTGACGATGATTTGGAAGAATATGTGCTGGATTTGGAAAGAACTCTTATTTCAAAGCGCCAAGAGCATGAAAATGCATTGAAGAAGGTTTGATTTGAAGTACTATGAGTGTTGTGATGTTTTTCAGATAGAAGAATTGGAAAGAATGGTAGAATTACAAAAGGTTGGATGAAGATTGAAGATATTTATGTTAATAATGTTGATTTTGTAGACACAAGCAAAAGTTAGTAAAGATGAAGCGAATGATGCAGAAACAGAACAAGATGTCAAACGATTTGAGGAGAAATGTGCAGCGAAAGACTTGGAAATTAATCAACTAAGGGAAGAAATGGAGGGATTACAGCAAAAGAATCTTCAATTAGAAGCCCAATGCAATGAATTTCAAGCAACAATTAAGCTTTCAAAAGCAACTCATTCTCAATCACCTCCTCATTCCACAACTTCGACTTCATTATCTGATGAAAATATGATCAAAGGAATCACACTATTGTCTAAAGTTATCCCTTCTTCATCCATTACTTTAAAAGAAAATAGCTCTCTCTCAGACTCGGTTCGTAATGAATCATAACTTATCTTATCTATTGTAGATCATAGAGTATGCATCAATGGCTGCAGAACGAATAAATACTCTTGAAAGTGACGTAAAGAGCTTGAAAAATGCAATCCTTGCATTTTTACTTTCCCAAAATACTCGTCTCGAAGCATCATCATCTCTTACCG
>JNBS01000311.1:0-23615 GCA_002081575.1 Thraustotheca clavata | reverse complement strand
TATGGAGCTGGTCAAGCACAAGATATGGGTCTTGTTTTTCAAGCAGGATTAATCTCAGTATGTTTGCTAACAGTTTTTATTTAGTTTTTATGTTTATAGGGCTCTATCATGCTTATCCCAACTTTACTACTTGGTTTTTTCGCTGAAGATATTTTGTTATTATTTGGACAGTCTCCAGAAGTGGCTCAGTTAGCTTCAAGTCTAGTGACAATAATGATTCCTGGTTTACCATTTTGTTTAATTTATGACTTGTTGCGGCGTGTTTTACAAGGTGATTGATTTTCATAAATAATCTATTACTGTTTAAATTCAGGACAAAATATTGTGACTCCATTGTCCGTCGTCTCTTGCATGTGTGTGCCAATAAATTTAGTTATTAATTATGTTCTCATGTTTCACACGACGCTGAATTACCTTGGACGAGCTGTAGCTTCAAGTATTATGGCGATTGTATCTCTCTTACTCTTGATACCTTACGTCACAAAATCAACACTATACCAAAAAGAGTGGAAAGGCTGGGATTTGCCTAGTGCTATGGCTATTGTCCCTGAACTTGTACGTCTTGGTATTTCTGGGGCTGCAATGCATGGCTTTGAGCTATGGGGAATTGCTCTAACATCTATAATAGCAGGTATTATTTAAATGACCTATGTACCTTTGATGATTTGAAAATTAGGAAATCTCCCAAATGGTGAGACTGCTATTAGTGCTGATGCTTGTATGCATTCATTTCGTGGTTTTTTCTACATGATTTATGGGCCGATTGGTGTTGCTGGATCAATTCGAGTCGGTAATGCATTAGGGTAAACTACATATCTAACTTACTACTCACTAATTTTTAGAGCCAATGACCCCAAGAGAGCTAAGATAGTCGCATGGCAAACAATTGTTATTTGTGGTTTACTGGGCCTTATTGCGGCATTTCTTATGGTGTGGTTTCGCTTTACCTATCCATACACCTACACAAATGATTTGACTGTCGTCTATTTAACTTCGCAACTTTTGCTAGTTTGTGCTCCATTTCAAACAGCGTGTGGTATGCATGCTGCAATTAATGGAATTTTTCGTGGCACAGGGCAACAAACTCGAGGTATATCTTCTCTAAAGAAAATACATTTCATTTTTGTAGGTGCTGTGCTTAATGGAGTGGCATATATTGGCATTGGATTGCCTTTGGGAATAACCTTAGCATACGCCAATTCCAATGGTATTATTGGGCTTTGGATTGGAATGTCGATTGCTTTTCTTTGTTGTGCACTCTACGGACTCTTTTGGTTATGCAAAGTTGACTGGGAAGCGCTAGCTCAAGATGCTCAAATACGTACACATGAAAATATTCACCATATTCCATGTTAAATCAATGCAATTATCCTCTATTTTCCAGTAGTTAAATTATGGGCATCTATTTAGCTGGCAGAATTTGTGGTTTGTTGTTTAACCAAAAGTGTTAAAAGACGCTGAATTCGATCCTGGTCAGATAAAGGTGCAGAAGTTGGTACCACATAGTGTTTTTCCTCGTCATCTTCAGTGACAACACTGGTGCTATAAGATCGGCTTGTATTTAAACTTGACAATGTATCATCGGTCAACCCCAGCCCATCTTCCATCTCATCGATAGGATATTTGTCATGTTCATTTTCTTGCTCAATTGGTTCTACACGATTGCCCACCAAAGATGGACTTGTAGGTACAACAAAGCCATACTTATCGTACTCTGGGCGATTTTGAGTTGATAAGGAATACATTGTAGTTCCAGGAGGAGCCTGTACCAGAAAATTTTTATTTGGTGTAGGCACTCCTTCCTCACTTTTACTTTCTTCATTTTCTTCATAGAAAGCATTTAGTTCATCGTACGCATTTCTTCTTGGTTGCTCAAATTCAGAATCCAGTGAAGGCCGAACCAACTCTGAAACTCGTGGTGGACTTTCATCTTCAAAATCGTACGACTTGTCGGGTATTTGGTAGAGTTGGTTCAAATAGCTCAAATCAACAGTAGAAATCGAGGATTCGATACGATCCACGACCACAATTCTTGGTGGCAATTCTTCGTCACTAAAATGATTCAAGTGTGGTGGATCAAGATCGTCATGTTGGTTGTCATGGTAATGTTTCAAGTGTGGTTCATCAAGAACGTCATGGAGGATATCATTGTGATCAGTTTGATGCCACCAAGTCGAGTCATTATCGTCTGAAGATGGTTCTTCTTTCACCAAATCTTTTTGCATTTGAAATGCATCCGAAGGTCGCTCTTGACGAAAATTCGATGGTGTAAACGATATCGTCGATGTTGATGGACGATAACAAGCTCCACCAGATTTTATCGATGAGCTACGTGCTCGAGATGGTTTTCGAGATGGTGTAATCATAGGCTTTGAAAAAGATGAACGACGCGTAAATGAGGAAGTTCGTGGCATATTTCCATGCCGAGCAATAGATGAACCTCGTCGATCTCTAGTTAATATGATAGCAGGTGGAACTCCTTCTTCATTACTTGCTCGAACATGTTCTTGATGTTTTCCATTGCGAACTGCGTTTGAACAAGCATGGCAAATACAAACATAAGCGTACCCTTGTAAAAATATTCCAGATAGACGCCAAGGCTTTGAGCACCGAGAACAAATTACTTGGCCACAAGAATGACAATTACGTGGACGACGAAGTGTAAATGATCGATCACAAAGATAACAATGATTCGTACTGAGTTTTGGACGACATTCGAGTTGTGTTCGTAATTTTACAGAACTCAAGCGTTGTTCATGAATAAAATCATTAACCATACCGATCATTTGAGCTCTTTTTTTTAGCCCAAGACGACGAACCCAACCAGGCATTGCGCCTTTAAAATCGGATGCAATATGATATGTAACATCGAGTTGCCCAAGAGTTGATTCATTTTCAAGAAAAACACATCCTGTGTGGTAAAGTGATGCACGGATTAAATGCAATCCCGTGTGATTTTTTAATGGTGGCACTGATGGTAGTGTGATAGAATGTTGACAAAAAGCCCAACCACGTTGTCCTGTTGGAAGTGTAAATTCATTTTGAGTTTCAATAAACAAGTAATCCCGATCATGTACAATAGGCACAGGACTTTGACAAGCGACCCATTTCACATAAACTTGGTGCATTGTCGGAGTATTTCGATCAATAAATGTGTACAAAGGAATCATATCAAGTAAATCTCCAGTCGAGTCATATTTGTGCAAGTACAATAAACATTTTTCTCTTGTATCAAAATCATGCAATGCTGCTACTTCTTCTAATGTTCCAGTGACTTTGCCAAAAGCACGAAATGGCAAGACCCCTATACCAAAATGTAAAAAATAATCTTAAAATGAATTTTGCTATTGTACCATGTTCATAACGACGGCCATCACGAGTATGTCCTTCATACAATTTAATTCCATGATGCGTGCCTGCTGAACGCCATTTCAGATCACCACTTTCTTGTGAAGCTGAAATGGTTTTTTGAATGAAATTTGATAGTGTTTTATCGCCTAATTGCACAAAATATGTTTGCTCCACCGGTGTCAATGGTGGGCATCGAAAGTAATCGGCAGGCAATGGGTACTGGCGCTTGGACATTCGTCAAGTGGGCTTTCAATTGCGCTAACAATGTAATAACATGCGGTAATGGTGTCTCACTTGTGACTTGGGTACTAATGTGCATTTTGGCGCTCTTAAAATATCAAGATCGAGTGTGTTTTTTTTCCTGCGATAATGTCGTCGTGTTGACAGTGTAACTCATGACGTGTTGCTACGAAAATGTAATGTTTATTGCATCGTGTCTGAATTGTCAGAATCACCTTTTATCGATTCCCTTTTGATAGATTTCCTTTGTTAGCTTCACATTCTTATATACTACTAAACTAGTCCATCAAAAGTGCACTTTCGTAACGTGATGATACTTTTGAAACTGAATATAGAAAGGCGGTACTTGATATATTCTGGAACACAAGTTTAAGACGAAGAGATAAACGTAATTAACAAGATCAATGGAGAATATAAATACTAACGTGTAGAAAATTGAAATGGATATTAATACAGTGTTGGTTTTATTGTTAGTTTGTTCAAGTAAAAAGTAAAAATTGACTAGTTTGGTTTTAGTTGACTCTTAAATATGTAGAAGGAGTTTTTAGGCTAGTGCCATTTAAAAAGGCTGCAAGATAATGAACAGAATCGAATTATTCTTGGAAGACACAAGTTAAAAAACTACTCAATGTCTAATTCTGAAGAACTCGATATAGTACCTAACATGATGAAGATTGCGGTTTCCAACCGCGATGAGCCCTCTAATCGAGCTCAAGTTGATGAAAAGCCAAAGACTAAAGGAATTGTGCACTTGCTAAGTCAAAAGTATCCGAAAGCTGAAGCTACACTTGGTTTCTTTTACATTTGGTTGTCGTTGGCTAGTGGAATTGTGTACTTGCACTTGCTAAACCCATCGTTTTCGAATGATTTATGGTGGGCTAATTACAATTTAAGTGGACATCAAGCTTTCTTGATTGATATTTCCAACTTGGTTGTGGCAAGTACACCATCAGGAACTTTTGATCTTTTAGCACCTGAAGCAACGATGCTCAAAAATTATTCTGAAAGCGTCTCACATACTTCAGTATATGACACATACGCTCGGCATTTGATACTTAATGAGCTCACCACACCTGAATATGCTGTGACGAACCTTCGGACGTTGAGTGCTTCGTGGAGCATGAGAATGTGCACACAAATGTGTTGGATTGATTTCAATAGAACGTTTGAAATAGCTCATACTCTTGGTCGACAAAAGCGATGTGCCACAAATTATGCCCACAACGGTGCCATGTACATGGAAGCTATTCTACGCAATATCGAGTGGAAAAAGTATATTACAGCTTGGGGTAATTACTTTACAGTGGCAATGCAATCAGGACTACAAGAATCACCACAAGGCCGTGCTTGGATTGCTGCTACATCAGTCGCATTGGCATCTACAACTATTCCACAAGAGTTGGTTTATTGGGCTGCAAATGAAATTACAATTTTCCAGCTTCAGTGGCTTACTCGATGGTCCACAGGAATATCAGAAACTATGATTATCGAGAATGCACTTGGGTGGCAACAGCAGTACACAATCAAAAACGCTCCTAGAGCTACTGGGCCATGGACTACACTTCAGTTCTTTTGGTTGCCATACAACGATATATGGGTTATCGACATCATGAATAGAAGCTCTATTCGAGGCACTAGCAATTACTTTGGTGCTAATGTTTCGGCTTCTGTTCCTCCTGTAGATATTCAAACTTGGTCAGGTTTTGCATCAGCTTCAATCCCTTGTACAATTTTGACGACTCAAATTGGCACACTTCCTTCATCGATACTTTCTACGTATCAGTACCTCCTGGACTTGTAAAGTTGTATCAAAACTTTCGTGCGAATTTAGCTTCTGCAATAGCTGCTCACCCAAATTTGGCATTAGCCATTGCTGGGTTATCACTACCACCATTAGACCCCACACCACCTACTTGGGCAGGCTCCAATATGCTCTATTACGGTGGAAATCCAATGTGTTATAGCGGTTCGGGTCTATCGTACGTGCAGCAATCTTATGACTTTTATGACGCTTGTACGGTGCAGCAAAAGTTTACTTTTAACCTTGATCCACCCTCGCTCTTGTTTAGTCTTTATGTTTCTCAAATATCTCCAGCAGATAGTTGTGCTTTAACAACTTCAGTGGACTGTCCAACAGCATTGACAAAAGCAAAAGAGATACTATCTTATCTTCCACCAGTTCCGACAGATTTAATAAACAGTGCTCTGACACAAGTACAAGTCAAAAAAGTACAATTCATGCAATACGCTTCAAAAAATGGTGCTGCTGTTTTATTGCGCCAACCCATGCTAAACGAGGCTGCATGGAACTTATTTGGTTGGATTTGTCTGTTTGACTGGGCTGAAGGAAAAAGAGAAGTGGTCTCTTTTGAGGGTGACTTCGCTACTTTACCATTAATGTCAAATGCTTACAAAGGAAATCATATCTCCACCAGTGGAAGTGGTGAAAAGTTGCCAAATGCCACTCAAGCAATATTTTATCTAATGGCATACACAAGTGTACTTCTTGTTGGCATTGGGCTATTGTGTACAGTGTTTGGAGCTTTAATTAAGCTCCAAGTTATTGGAAAAAATCTTTTCCTATTTAATCGCGTAGTAGGTTCAGTTTACATTGGTCGACCTATTTTAACTGTGCGAGGACTCACAGCTATAGGTCTTCTCAGCACTTCACAAATTGTGTTAACTCAAGCAAATGGGTACAGCCGCTTTAGTTTTACACCAAGACACTGGATTGCCACACTTATTATTACAAGCGAGGCAACTTGGCTAACTTATATGGTTAACGACGTGTTACTACTTTTTGCAAATCGATTGACACCCATATACGCTCCATTTAGTTGTTATGTTGTATGGTTTGTTTATTTTGTGTTGGAGATGGTCGACCCTGTTCAAATACGAGGAACAATAAATCGAGTTTGCCACTCAACAAATATGGACTTTTCGCTCAATTGCCAATCAGGCACTGTTCAAATTGGTTCATCACAGCGGGTACTCACATTATTTGCAATTCAAGCCATTGTGCTTGTAGTAACTTTTGTACTGAGTTGGCTGTGGGCATTTAGAAAACAAAAGTACGTCACACCTTTAGATCTTCAGGCACCTCTGCTAATATCAGGTACATCCGATTCATTCATGGAGCGACGAGAACAAAATGGAATGTGGAATATTGATAAAGTTTCTTCAATTATGTGTGGGTTAATTCCATTATCTTTGTATGGCAAAGCAGCCACTTTTGATTTAAAGTTGTGGTTGGTTATTCCAGATGCAGCACCAGATTCGGTCAATAAAAGTTACCATTGTCCTTCGCTTGGGCTTACAGCAACAAAGGCAAATAATCGTTTAACTTCATCAAAACAATTTGCCAAGGAGAAAAAACAAATTCACATGGTGCGTGCAAGTGCTCTGTTTGGCCTTGGGTTTATTTTAGCTTCTGTTGCTGGATCAATATCGTATATTATTGTGTCCCAGGTCAATTTAGCAAATGATCTATCCTGGGCTACGTTTAATATTACTGGAGCTCATGCTTTCATGGCGACGTGGTTTAATGAACAACTTGTCCTTGGAGCTAATGATGCAACCCTGCGCTTAGACAATTCTAGTATAGTTCAGATGACTCAGTTTAACTCACCTACTGCTTCAGTAAATTCGCCATTTAACTTTGGAGCAATGATGCAATATTCAGAGCTAAACAGTGAATTAACACAAATTATATCAGCCTTGCGAAATATGGATGCTTGTGATATCCCATGGGTCTTCACACAGTACTGTTACGTGGATTTTGATAAACACTGGTCTACAGCATCAACTGCTGCACGAGAGACGCGATGTAAGGCAATGGTTGATAATGCTGCAGTATACTTGGAATCATTTTTACGCAATATTAATAGTGCCAAATTTCGGGTGTGTTGGGGAGATTCTTTTGACACTGCATTTGGCAATGAACTTCAAAAAACTCTAACAGGTCGAGACTGGCTTAATAATATAGTTCAGCTTCAGTCTCAGCCTCTTTTAGTGGTCGATGAAGCAAAACATTGGAGTGGCGCTGGTATGGCTACATATACTACACAGTGGCAAAACTACAAGCGTATTGGATTGATCAATAGCTACTTCATTCAAAATGCACTTGATGAAAAATTCGCATTTACTCTACAGCATTTAAATGGTTCATACAGCTTCTCAACTCAATCTACATTTAAAATGTATTGGGCTTTGGGAACTGATCTACAGCTAGTTATGATGAACTCTAGTGGCATTGGTGGTAAGAGTCTCATTCGCACAAGCTCTAACTATGCATATCTCAACCAAACAGTTGAATCAATTATGGTTCTTAATGCCACAATTAACTCTCCATTCACAAATATTTTCACAGCAACTAGAGGTTCGCTAGGGCCTTTTGGCTCTGTTGATATGTTTTACGTTGTACCGCCTGCAGCAGCATTGAAAGGCATACGTGATGTACTTGGAGCAATTCGCAGTGCTGTATCATCGAGTCTTTCTGCACAAGCTGATTTCTTTTCTATCCAACCTATTGATGCTGTTCGCCCAGTGCCTAAGTCTTGGTTAGCCATGAATACTAATTCATTTGGTGGATCACTATTGTGCCCACAGACTGGGGATAGTGGTGATCAACGATTGCTTTCTGGGCTAATTAATCTTGTGTCATATAGTATTGCGTGTTCAGGAAATGGAGTTTACACCCAAGTCCAACCAAATAGGGAATATATAACTTTGTCTGCTTTGCTTTCTGGAATTGCTACAGCTACGTCAGTTGATACTACTGACATTTGCAACCAAGATACTGGACATGTGAACCATTGTGTAAGCTATTTGGATGAAGCATTTTCATTCATAAGGCAGCACATTGCTCACTTAGATTCGGTGGCTGCTACAAGTGCTGAAGTAAAAACAATCGTCCAAGCAATGAATATTGAATTGATGCAGTTCACTTCGGTGAACTCATCATCAACTATGACAATTTTACACAACAATATACTAAACCCGTTGGACCCTGCTTTTCATTTCTTTGGGTGGTGGTATCTCTGTGACTGGGTATTTGGTGCTCGTGAAGTCATCTCTTTTCAGGGTGACAAGAATACTATGAATGTTTTGTCAGAATACCTTGCACCTTATAGCCAAGATGTACTCCCATGGCAATTTCCTACAACTTTAGCGACTTATGCTCGATCTGGTTGCCAATATGTGACTGTGGTTATGATTTGTGTATCGGTTCTCGTGTTTGTGTATATTGTTGTAAGTAGAGGTTATGTCGAAGGGTTCAATATGATGGAGCTAAACCGAGTTGGAGCAATTGTTTGGATCGGTCGTCCACTACTTTTTTTACGAAGTATGACTGCTATTACTCTATTATCAACGGGAACTTTAGAGCTGCAATATTCTGGCTATGCAAGTTCTTTTGTTGTTGAGTCAAATCCTTGGTATAAAACATGGTTAGCTGCCAGTGAAGTCACGTGGCTAGTATCTGTGGTTAACGATATCACGATGATTATTACCCAAGAGTATACATCTTACTTTATTACTCCGAATAGCTCATCTGTATGGATTATTTGTGCCTTACTCAGTCAATTGCAACCTGTCGAGCATTCGGCTACAATTAATCGAGTATGCACTCTTGTCCAAGTGGACTATCAGATTGTATGCACAAGTGCCACCGTCACAATTGGAGAGTTATCTCGATTTCTACTACTCATTTACATTGTGCTTGGTTGTAATGTTATGAGCTTCTTACTAGTTCGTGTTTTCCTCCCCATAAAGCCTACTTTATCATCGTCATCACTTTTTCTGGCTGCGGGTGCTAAATTTTTGTTTCTCGAGTCCAAGTGGACCTTTGATGACATCTATTATCTCGATCGAGCCTCTGCTGTACTAAATGGTATTTTAACTTGGCGATGGCAATCTCATATTTACGCATTTGATATTAAAGTTTGGCGTATCCTAGCAATTCAATTACCACCAGATATGTTAAACTACTCTACGGATGTCGAACCATCAAAGTTTGCCATTCCGTTGACAGATTAGTATTTTCTTGTATTATAATTGTTTTCATTTGTTTTGTTTACAAAAAGTCTCACTACATCTACCGACGATCAACAATAGTTCCTTCATCAGGTTCTTCTGGAATACAATGTGCAAAATATGGTGGACTACCATCTTCACTGCTTGTGCAAGAGGAAGTCTTATATACTTGCAAATACGATAGATCCAAAGCACCTGAAGGAGAACTGTCTTGTTTTTCTTCAATAGCTGCAAGCTTTTGATGCTTTGGTTGCTTGGGTACCTCAATTCCAACACTCATTTTTGACATCAATTCTTGCACGTCTCGAGGTGGTTGTTGACCTTCAGGACAGCAAACTAAACAAAGACGGACACTATTCCAACCACGACGACGCCATTTACGCATACATCCTTCACATACGAGCTATACCATATCAGAATTTTATCCAATTTAATGCAATTTTTACCTCACCACAGCATTCGCATACTTTTGGTCGATCAAGCGGGTGAGCACAATTTTTGCACAAAGGAACTCGAGTTTCTCTTGAACTTGGTGGAGTAATGGGTGGAGTTCTGTTTTGTGGAAATGCTCGCATCTTTTTAACTTGTTGGGTGATTTCACATATCTTACGAGCTCTGCGTTTTAATCCAATTTTCTGTACCCATGCTGGCATTGCACCTTTCACATCGACAGCAACATTATATATCAAATCCAATGTCCCAGGCTTTTCAGACTCGAGAAATAGTGCTCCAGTATAATGATGAGAACTTCGCACGAGTTTAAAGTCGGTAGATTCAAGAGTTGGAACCCATGGTAATTCAATAGAGTTTTGTACAAAAGCCCAACCACGTCTTCCGTTTGAAAACACAATTTCATCTTGCACCTGCTTAGTCGTGAAAAAGCTATTATGATGTAATGCATACCTCAATATATAGGAAATCTCGGTCAACAAATACTGGAATTGGACTTTGCACAACAGTCCACTTAATATATGTTTGTTTAAGGGGATGGGATTCAGATCTGTGATAAAATGTATAAAGCGGTATGATATCAACTATATCAGGAGCATAGTTGTGAATATAATTTAAACAGTCATCTCTTGTGTCAAAGGTATGTAGCGTAGCGATTTCTTCCAAAGTGGCTTTAACCTTGGTTTTTGCTCGAATAGGATAAATATCTTCTACATGAAGTTTAATAGTAAACTCAATCAGTATAACTATTTACCATTGTCTTTGGTAGGTTTTTGACTTTCATACACTCGAGTTCCATCACTATGGCTTGAAACTAAACGCCAATCGTCCTTGGAATCAATAGCCAAACTTGATAAAAAAGTTGCCAATACATCATCAGCCATGTTAACAAATTCTGCAAACTGCTCTGGTGAAAGCTTTGGGCAATCAAACAAATCAGTCGGCACGGGATACAGCTTCTTTCGGCTTGGTGTCATCTCAAAAAGATGAAAAATGGTTGTACTGTGCAAAGGTGTAGGCAGGCAAATGCGACACTTTGTACCTGGTCCCGTCGATGACCGAGTTTGCACTTTTGATACATGCAATATTGATATGAAATGACGTTGTATATTGACTCAACATAATACAATACAGTGGTGTCGTCTCATTGCTTTAAGTTTGCTTTGGCTACAGATAGTTTAAATAATTCTTAGAGGTGTGGGACGATGCTTAAGTGCTGCAGCTTAACTTTGTTTCTGAAGTTAGTACCCCTTGATGCCGAAGCTACTAGAGAGTTGTATTTGATTAGGAATTTAAAGCATTCGTCAAGAATGGAAGATGGTAATGCTCACCCACTACCATTGCATAATAGGAAAAGCCTTTCGATAACATAAACAATTGAGTAATTTACATGGTACGAACTGAGTATTATTCAAATAAACTGAGTGGCGATGGTGTCTTAAAGACAACACAAGCACTGTCCGTGCACAACACAGATGTCTTTGTATCGACAGTCTCCATTATCAAGTACTGTCGCCTCCAAAATATCAGATTATTACTTCATAGAATTGAGATACGATAATGATTAATTAGTGCTAAGGAATCTTGCTAGAGAATACTACCGATCATGTACTCGTTGCCACGTGCCCCAGGAAATCCCGTGCACGTACCAGTTGGTTAGTATTGGAATGAGCAAAAACAGGGCATCTTCGTCTTACTGAATGTGTAAAAGATCAAATGGATTGAAAGAATGACCGTAGAAGAAATATATTAGCTTGGTGATCCTCGTTGGTGTATACTAACTTTGGCTATTTCTTCTAGAAAGGCTTCAAGACTTGGTTCGCTATTTGGATTATTGGATCGACTTGGTGTGGTGCTCGATTGATTACTGTATGCTGATAAATAGGAAAGGTCCAAGTTTGTGTATCGATTATCTTGTCCTGGCTGCTGCACAGATGCTCGCCGTATGAAAGAGTTGACGGGGGTATTAAAGGTAGGTAATGATGCAGAAGATGGAGCATGGGATTTCCGAGGTGCACTTCCATCATAACATGCTGATCGGGCTCGAATAGTTCCACTGCAGTAAGTGCACAATAATACGGTGGGTGCTGGAGCTCTTTTCCAAGTTTGGCTACATTTTGAACATACAAGCTAATACAAGTTTAAATTAAACGTAGAAATTGTTAATTCATACCTTACGACATACATCACATTTGTGCATCCGATGAAAACAATTTGAACTAGGTCTTTCACATATCCTGCATACATCTGCAATACTACTAACATGTCTAGAGGTATCAAACAACCGAATTTGGCGAACTCGATATTTCACGCATTGTTTTCGAACCCAAGCTGGCATTAGCCCTTTAAGATCTGACGCAATGTGATAAATTACATCAACACATCCAGGCAATTTGCTTTCAATAAACAAGCATCCTGTTTGATGCACAGTTCCACGAACAAGTTGCAAGCGGGTTAATGTTGGCACTTGGTGTAATTCAATCGAATTTTGACAATAGCCCCAACCATACCGACCATCAGGCATACGAAAGGTATCATGGACCTGGTTACACTTGTTAGTTAATGTTTTCAATTGCATATTAAACCTCAAGATAAAGAAAATCTCGATCTTTAATCATTAATGGCCATTGTGTTGTGACAGCACACCATTTTATACTCATACGTTTAGAAGTTTGTGTACCTGCAAAGCTATCAAGTACAGCCATGTCCATAATATCAATGGCATATTTCTTAATAAAAACAATGCATTCTTCGTGTGTTTCTATTTGGTGTAATTGAGCTATTGCATCAACATCTCCTGGTATTGTAGTTGTGGCTAGGTACGGTGTGGATTCTACAATTCAATAAGTTATCAAGTTGATATAAATTTCAACACGTTTGTCCTTGCGAGCAGCATGTCCTTCATAAAGCATAATATCGTCAGCTCGATCATTTAATAAGTTCCACGCAACAGCAAAATCACCAAGAAGTAATTGTTGTAAGAAGGAATCAAATGCAATTTCACCAAATGAAATTAATTCTCGTCTTCTTGCATCCGAAAGCACATTTGATGGGAAAAAATCGTCAGGCAACGGGTATGGCTTTGATGGGGCCATCGAGTGAAGGAATGACTACGTTGTAAGACAGCAAGTTGTCGCAGCATGTGATGGGTACTGAACAAGCTGTTTTTTTAACAATCAACTGAACTCAAGTTTGCTTGTGAATATACCGGTACTGCAGATATCAACTTCTAACTCAGCTGCTACGATGAGAAATATTTAAATATTAAAACTGATCTATCGATTTACCAATTTCATGCTAACATTGCAATGCCGTAATAATCTATGATTAGAACTAAGATCGGGTGAGTAATGGGTTTTGTGTACAAATTGTCAAAAATCATTTGTTTATAAATTTTCCAGCCGTGTTGAAATTGATTGAAATTGAGATTTTGTTAATAAATACTAGGTTCTATTTGGCTAGAGGATGGCGTTGATGTAAAAAAGCAATTAAACTTTGTCGACTTGTAAAAACTTCATCTTCACCCCAAAATCCTTTATCTTTTGACAATATGCAGGAAGAGGACACTGATGATAGTGCTGTTGGGGATTCTTCTGGGATTTCATACCGATAGGTATCCAAATATGACAAATCCATTTTTTGAATCGGGTGAACTTTTTGACTGGGAGAAATACTTTCACCTGATGAACTTGATCGTGTAGTCTCTAAACAAGACAAAGATCTTGAAGAATTAACAAGTCCTTGACGATAGCCTATTGAGCAAATTTGACACAAACGCACACTTGGACCAGTATTGAAAGTCACTGTGCGACTACATTGCATGCAAACAGCCTAATATACACAATGATGTCAATTAAAAAGTTATGTAAACTGTACCAAATTGCAACTTGTACAAGGCTCAAGATGGCTACTTGATTTACTTGCATGTGAACATACTGCACATCGATCGAATAGAGTTGAGTATGAATTTACTCGATATTGATTCATTCGGGCTCGTTTTATATATTCTTCAATGTTTGTGATCTTACGAGCGGCACGATTACGAATGTGAATTTTTCGGACAACTAATGGAATGTGGCCTTTGAAATTGGAGGCAACATGATAAATAACATCAAGTTCCTCAGAGTTTTCGTTCTCCAAGAAAACTGCTCCAGTATAATGTAATGTGCCACGAACGATATTTAACTCCGTGTCCTTGAGTGATGGACAGCATGCTAAATCCACAGAATATTGACAAAATGCCCAACCTTTTCGGTCATTGTGTACGAATGAGCGTTGAGTCTAAATTCAGATGACAATATTGTTCAGGTTGAAGTAAACTTACTTCAAGAAATACAAAATCACGGTCTCTGATAATGGGGACTGGAGATGTACAAGCAACCCATTTAATGTACATTCGTTGCATTGGGTCATCGAGATTTTCAGACAAATTGTATAATGGAATCATATCAACAATGTCTCCAGCATATTCACGAACGTATGTTAGACATTTTTCCCTTGTGTCAAAGTTATGAATTTGGGCTACTTCTTCTAAAGTAGCATTGATTCGGCTAATTGCTCGATATGGTAGCGTATCTAATAACTTGTATGAGAAAGAAATGAGATATAAAATCTGACGTTTGTCGAGTTTTATTCCTGGAATTTCACCTTCATATACTTGAACATTGTCCACATGGCCAAGAGGAGACCATTTTAAAGCTTTATCAGGCGAAATCACAGTATTTAAAAAAGTGTCTAATGTTTTATTTCCCAATACTGTAAAATGGGTTAATTCCGATGGTGTCAAGGGCGGACAATCAAAAATGGCTGAAGCAACTGGGTACCGTTTGTGGTTCATTTGTCAAATACAAAATTGAAATGGAGACACCAAGGTGGTAAAAATGGACGAAAGGATGTCACAAATGTACTGTCCTCGTGCACTCGTGCACAGCAACGTGGGATTAAAATTTAAACTTTTGTGTCTACGTCAAAAAATATTTATAACAGACACATTTAAATTTTACCATGAATGTCTTTTCATTGCAGACATACAAAAATTTGTATAAAATTTAAATCTGTCGGTAATAAAATCAAGATACTGGTAGATAAGACATCAAAATCATTTTTTTGTGTCCACCATCGTATTCAATGACGAACTGTGTCATTTGTAGTCTAATACTTGTGGGATCGTTGATTCTTTCTTTAGATCTTATCTTCTTATCCTCGAATTCTTTCTTAGAAACTATGTTGACACAACATCAAAATAAAATCAACACATCAAGTCAATTAGCATTACAAGTTGATGCGATGATTCCAAGCAACATTTTTCATCATCGATGTGCTTTCAGTTATAATATGACAAGGCATAGCGTTAATGTTGACGATTTCATTCTTGGGATGCATCAGTGGATAACATTAGCTTTCATTTGCGTCGCAGAAATAATGTTGCAACGAGTGGGAGAAGAAATAGACGATGGTTTACTCAAATGTTATCACGACAGCCTTTGCGTCACAAATATATTAAGGCACATCACAAGAGTATACATAATATATAAAGTAATACTATCCATATATCGGACTAGTAAAGCATTTTTATCACCGAACCAGCGACGAACGGCGATCTGCAAATGAATCTTGTTGTGAGGCAACATGGACATGGCCAATTTGTTTAAGAAAGGCCTCAAGACTAGAATCTCGGACTGGTTCATTCACTGAATCGAGAGTTGAGCTGGTGACATCATTATCATCGTCATCTTCCAATTCGGGTGGATATTCAATGTTGTCAAGTGCAGACACAAGTGATGAACGAGATGGTTCTGGTTTTTCTTCTGGTGTTTTTTGTTTGGTGTAAATGCTCAAATAAGACAAATCCACTGCCATGTCTACTGGTTTGCTTGGTGCTGTAGCTGCTGCTGCTGTTGTTATTGTATTCAATTTTTGCAATTCCATTTTATCCATCGTAATTGTATCAGTAGGTAAACTCAATTGGCGTTGCGATGACATAGCTGATGACGATCTTGTACTAGCAAGTACATCATACAACGTGTCTCTTGATGAATTAGTTGCTGATGTAATTGCATCTTCCGAGTCTTGAATTTCCCAAGCACCACCATTTTGAGCATCTTTTGCACAAGCATTGCAAACTCGTACACGAGGTTTGCCTTGAATATTCACATTCCACAAACTGCTGCATCGTGAACAAACCAACTAATTTCAAATTTAGTATTTGATAGAAATGATAATATAGACATACATCTCCACAGGATTCACAATTTTTAAATCGTTTAAATGGTGACGATGGAGCTTGACAAAGAGCACATCGTTTAAATGAACTTGTTGACTGTGGGACGGATGTCATGGATGATGATGATGTCGATAAAAATGAATTGCCTTTTGAAATTCGTGAACTCATACGAAGTTTATGTACATAATCTTCCACAAGAGTAATTTGCCGAACATTGTTTTTCATGCCAAGTTTACGAACCCATTGTGGAATTGATCCTTTGGAATCCATCGCCATTTGAGCAATAACATCAAGCATGCCTGGTGCTGTGGGATTTTCCATAAAAACAGCGCCAAAATGATGAAGGACACCACGGACAAGTTTTAAATGTGTTTTTTCAAGACTAGGCACGCTCATTAAATTAATAGAAGCTCGACAATACGCCCATCCACGTCGTCCTGACGGTAATTCAACAAGGTCTTGCATCTATAGAAATAGATAAGCATGAATACAATGGGATTTTTTTTCTACCTCAACGAAAACAAAATCCCGATCACGAATCATAACAACAGGACTCAAATGAGCACTCCATTTAATATAACATTGTTTGTATGGGCTTTTTTCAGAACGATCGATAAGGCTATACAAAGGAATAACATCAAGAATATCACCACTGTACTGATCAACATATTCAGCACAATGTTGTCTTGTATCAGAGGCATGGAGCATAGCAACTTCATCAACTGTGCCACGAATTTTAGCTGTCATTCGACATGGTAATAAATCTAAGAAATATTTAATCAAAATCATCAATCATAAAGTTATTACTTCGATCCACTTTAAATCCAGGCACATCAGCTTCGACAATTTTAACTCCATGAAATTCACCAAAAGGTTTCCATACAATTGTTGGATTTTCAGGCCCAAGGACATTTTGTAAAAAGTTTTTAAAAGCTTCTTCGCCTGCTTGTAAATACGAAGATTGTTCAGCATCAGATAACTCTGGTACAGGAAAAAAATTATCAGGCAATGGATAAGTTTTTCTTTGATTGTCCATGACGTCGGAGGTTGAGTTTTGATCCATTCACGACCAAGGTAATAACGCAACTGGATGATTGTACGATTTTTGCATCAGGAATTAAGCTTCAATAGGTAATGACGTACTTTCTCTGAAACATCCCTGTTGCACTTACCATTCAGTTAAGTATTAAAAAACGACTTTGTTGCACTTGCCCTTCAGTTAAGTGCTCATGTGACAAGAAAGAAATTTATGATTTTTAGACAATACTGAGAATTGGTAGCAGTCATAATTGAAAATGTCAGGAGCTCCTGGCCTCATGCCAACGACATTTATAGGGTGAGTCCACTTAATTTGAAGTGGATTTGTCGGTACATACGCAGATGTAATGTGGTCAACTTATCTGGGACGATGTCTTGTCTGTGTCACCAAGCAAATTATTCCTCGCATAATGGACGCATTTGCTGAGCTTTTATGCAACTTTATCTTGGCACTTGCCGAATCGAACGATGTCATGTAAGTTGGCAAATAGAATAAAAAAATTGTAGGCATCAGATATCAGTCAATTCATCTTGACCATCCTGGCAAGAGGAACTAAATGAAGTAAACGATGATGAGGTTGTTGTGGGGAGTTGTGGTTCAATTTTAACTGACCATTCAAAAACACATCATCATGCACAGAAAATTACAAGTTCATTGACAAGCATTAAATTTTGACAAGCGTTGGGGTTTTGACAAGCATGGGGGTTTAAAATTTATGAAAGTAAATAACTAGTGCATAGTCAACCGGTTGATCAATCGGGCTAGTTCCGGATCTTCTTCTTTGGTTAATGTCGATAAACGTGTTGGTTCATCTTCGTCGTCATCATGGCTATCTTGATGGATTCTTCTTCTTAATGGTTCAGGTTTATGCGTATCAGTGTATACAGTTAGATACGACAAATCGAGTGCTTGGGTTGAATGAGGAGTTGTGGTTTGATTTGGTGCTTTCAAGTTTAAAGTGAGTACACCATCATCAACTGAACCAAATCGACCATGATGTGGTGTCAGGTTGTCATACAAAATTTTAAGATTCTCCATGTCAATATGTTCATCCACTTTACTTGGTGCAAAATGGCTACCACTTCGTGAACTTGTCGATGTTAAATGTCTACTTGAGCTTGTTTCCCATAATGCTGCATCTTGAGCTGATGCAGCACAATGGTGACATACGCGAACAGTAACTTCTATGCCATCATTATGAACATGCCAATTTGTGCTGCATTTCGAACAGACAGGCTACAAAAAAAATATAAATGATCCATGAATATAATAATTAAATACCTCATGGCAGCTTTTACAATTTGTTCCAACGCGATATCGTACATTTTCTCCACAAGAAACACATTTAATCGTACGTCGTCCAGCTCCCAAGGAATAAGTTTTAGCTGGTCTTGAATGAATACGTTCATGGTGAATATATTCATTGATGGCATGTATTTGATGGGCTCGTTTCTTGATACCCATTTTACAAACAAAATGAGGAATAGAACCTTTAAAGTCTGAGGCAATATGGTAGATTACATCAAGTACACCAGCAGTATCACTTTCAAGAAAGACAATTCCAGTTTGATACAAAGTGCCACGAACAAGACCCATAGCTGTCTCCTGAAGACAAGGAGCAAAAGGTAAATCAACAGAATATTGACATAAACCCCAACCACGACGGCCACTAGCAAAAAGAAATTCATCTTGAGCCTAATTTAATATTGAGATAATAGTATCCATGTCATCATACCTCAATGTACACAAAATCTCGATCTTTTATCATAGGCATAGGACTATGAGTAGCACACCATTTAAGATACATCCGTCGATGAGGATGTTTTGGAGATGGAGTATGAAGTGTATATAATGGAATCATATCAACCATATCGGAGGTAATGTGTTCAATATACTGAAGACATTGGTCTCTTGTATTAAAATCATGCAAATTAGCAACTTCATCAATAGTCGCATGAACTTTGGCGATTGCACGATATGGAATATTGTGTTTGTCAATCACAAGACCTTTGTTTACAATTGATCCTTCATAAAGTTTAACACCATCCCAGTCTGAATCAAAATGCCAAACCATAGATTCATCAGGATACATTGTTTTTTCAAGAAAATTGTGTAAATTGGTTTTCCCAAGTTTAAGAAATGCATCATGATGAGCATCAGATAATTCAGGACATTGAAAATAATTGTTTGGTAATGGATAATGCAACGATTTCTTCTTGGCCATTGTGCTCGAGGTGGAAGATTAGAGATTACAATGTAAACTTTTTGACTTTCAATGGCCAGCTGGAAGTCTCAGCACCACCTGTCAAAGTCTCCCATTACCCCAGTTGCTGCTTCCTTTCATTTTCTCCGTGCTTCATACACCACTATCTCTTATGAAAATATTCTTTTTAGCTAAAGTATTCTATGATCCAAAGCTTAGAAGAGTCGAAAGTGCACTTTATAATGTTTATATTCAAACTTAAAATGGATACGGCAAAGTCGTGATATAAAAGAGCGGTTAAGTATTATCCTATCACTCAATTGAGTAGATCATGAAGAAATATGTCCTGTGAATGAAATGTTCATAATTCGAAGTAGCCAAATCAATCAGTTTTTCAATCAGTTTGCTTTTGTCATACTCCAATAATGCAGTACGTTCTAAATCTCTGCGCTTGAACGTCAAGTACGTAGACACGGTAGCTAACGATAAAACTTTTCATCCAACTGAAATTTGCTCGTTCTTACGAAAATGATTGCATTACGATCAGTTCTAAGATAATATACAATGTAAAGAGATAATTATTAATTTAGTTTAACTAAATTCTTTTTGTAAAATACAACCAAGAATGCTTGGTTTCAGAGTTTTACTGATCGTGTCCCATCACCAACCAACCGACCTGTTCAATTAATGCGTTCACCATCGCATTTGGAGCTATCGATTGCGGCATCAACGCCTAAAGGTCAATTCTTATTTGATTCAGTCCATGGTATACAAGAAATTGAGTTAAAATGGTATCAAAAACCTACTGTTCGCATATTTGCTGGTTGTGTGCTTGGATTTGGTGCTGGTGTCATTCTTGGTAGAAATAATGCATCAACTGAATTGGTATCGTGGATAGCATTACCAGGCACACTCTTTTTAAGAGCTCTTACTTGTATTGTTATGCCATTGATCTTTGTCAATGTATTTTTGTCGGTAGTTGAAATGCTTGCTGCTGGTAAAGCTACACGTGCTGGACTTCAAACACTTGGATTATTTGTACTAACAACATTTTTTGCAGTTGGTACAGGACTTTTGTTTGTTGGACTTTTTCAAAATAGTTTTGTTGTGGCAAAATCATCTCAAAATAGTAAACTCTCAACTTTATCTAGTGTAAAGATTGGATGTGGCAATACAAGTCTTTTGCACACATTTTTAAATGGGACTGTGTCTTGTTTAGATGAAACAATTGTGTCGGGATCAACGATGCAATTTACTATTGCTAATACATCATCAACTACAACAGTTAAAATGTCATTATCTGATACAATTCAAGAACAAATCTTTAAAGCCATTGTACCTGATAATATTGTGGCTCAATTTGTTGCGGGAAATTTTATTGGTATTATGGCATTTGCTATATTTCTTGCTATATCAATGCAAAGAGTTCAACGTTCATGCGCAACAGTGCTTGCTTTTTGTAAAGAACTCAATGAAATCTTGCTTGCTTGCATTGGAAATGTTATTTTATGTACCCCAATTGCTGTTGCATCGCTTGTTGCTGGTGGCTTGGGAACTACTAATGATTTTACTGCAGTTTTTGGCAATGTTGGCATCTTTCTTGTTGCTTTTGGTCTTGCTGTAAGTTGTAATTATTATTCTGAAGTAATTTGTATTGGATAGATTATTGTCCATGGATTGGGAACACTTGGAGTACTCTACTATTTAATCGTATCGAGAAATACTAAAAAGGCTACATCTTGGAAAGAATTTTTTCCAGTTCATTTCTTTGCTTTTGGTTGTGCTTCTTCTGCTGCTACAATTCCAATAACTTTAGACACTGCTGTCAAAACAAATGTGCCTTCAAGTATTGCTGGTTTTGTCGTGACATTGGGAGCTACACTGCACATGAATGGAACTGCGATTTACTTTCCTTGTGCTGTTGTTTATGTCATTTGTGCTTCAGGTCTTCAAGAACATTTAGATCCTGTTGCATATTTACTTTTATGTATTTTAAGTGTAGTGTCGGCAGCAGCAACAGCACCAGTACCAAGTGGTGCATTGGTTCTTGTTTTACCAATGGTTAATACAGTGTGTGGAGATACATCAAGCACAACTGCAGTGGCATTTTCCTATCTTTTAGCTATGGATTTTGTTGTTGATCGATTCCGTACTGTTCTCAATGTACATGCTGACCTTGTTGTGGGTCATTGTGTGACTTCATGGAACAAGGAACTAATTGAGCGTAATTCAGAATCTCGAGTCCAAGACAGTGTATAGGCAAAGCAACATCATTTACAATTTTTAATCCAATTTATATAAAACCAATTCATCATCGTACCTGTAGTATCATGCAATCCGAACCAAAAAAGCATTATCCTGTGTTAGTGGGAAACCAGAGAGCTTAGATTTATTGAGAAGGTAATATCGATAAATCGACAAGGTAATTCAGTCTAGTGTATACTTTAGTGTAAATAGATCAGTTTGTCTAACTATTTCATAGCCTGTAGATATATTCAATCGAGTTTATCGTAATTTGTTACAAGCTGTGTGGTTTAAAATGCTTGGACATAAAGTTCATAATCGGTAGCAAATACAATAAATTACATAAAATTTGCTAGTCAAAACTTTGAATCAAAATTGGACAAAAGATGTATGGCATTATTAGAAATCTCAACGACGTCGAGATCGATAGACTTCTACGTAAGATAGGTCTAACCCCAAGCTTGGTTCATCGTTTAACTCATTGGATTCCTGAAGAGTTGCTAGTTCTGCAGTAGTAATTGTGTTCATCATTTCAAATGAGTTAGGTCGTTCAACCAGTACTTCCTTCATTGTAGGAATTAAGTGAGCTGAAGATGATCGTTGCGTTACTCTATCTGGATCGGAAGTGGTTCGGCCTCGGATAGCTAATGAGCAAGCAATACACACACAAACAAATTGCAAATTTTCTTCAGTGTCTTCGGTGCCATGGAGTTTCCATGTTCGGCTACAACCAGCGCAAACCACCTAAAAATTTTAGATCAACCAGTTAGCCAAGATGAATGAAAATACTTTTCCACAAGATTGACAATGCTTGTGTTTGAAATGCTGTAGTTTTTGGCAAATGAAGCAACTGTTCGTAGTTGTTTTACAGTCACAACTTTCTGGGCTTCTTAGATGCTGACTGCATAAGCGTAGTCGGTGAACTCGGTCATTCATTAAATCGAGACCTCGAGCTCGAGCTCGTAGTCCGATTCTACGAGCCCAACTTGGCATGGAACCATTAAAGTTAATACGAAGACAGTAAATAACATCAAGTACACCAGGAATCTCAGTTTCCAAATAAACACAACCAGTGTCGAGTAGTTCACCACGAGCATAACCAAAATCATAAAGTTTGGGGGCAAATGGTGCCTTGATAGAACGCTGAGCAAAAGCCCACCCACGCAATCCAGAGTTGAGTTCAAATTCATCTTGAGTCTAAAGTCTTTTAGAATTTCTAAAGTTGAGATATATTTTACCTCGACATATACGAAATCGCGATGACAAAAAATCATAGGCACAGGGCTGCGAATTGCATTCCATTTGAGGTAAGCTTGACGAAAAGGTCGTTCTTTTGTTCTCTCAATAAAACTATGGAGAGTCTCCATATTGATAATATCAGTAGCGTACTCACTCACATAGCATTTGCAATTGGCAGGACTACTAAAATCATGAATACGAGCTAATTCTTCAATTGTAGCATTAATCTTTGAGATCATGCGATAACTTAAGTGATGAGGTTCGTGCTTTTCTTCAAAGATAGAGACACCATCATATTGGTCTTCTGCTTGCCATGGGATATTTGGAGTGTTTAAAACGCGCTCCAGCAATGATTGAAAAGAGTCTTCACCCAAATGCAAGTATTCTTGTTCCTGTTCTGATGTTAATTGTGGTATTTTAAATATACCAGTATGTTGCTGGTACGCCATGACTTTAAGGTCAATCGTTCAAGTAACCAGTTTGCTAATGGCAGTGTTGATTCAAACACTGCAACTACGTATCATAGAACGTGTTCATTTTCAGACAGAAAAATCAACTTGACAAGTAGGTGATTGTAATGAGCACAATCGTAT